>VWPU01021691.1:0-51334 GCA_013398955.1 Callaeas wilsoni | reverse complement strand
CGCGCCGCCGCCCCGGCTCCCCCGCGCCCGGGGCAGGGCGTCCCGTGCCGGGGGCGGGCGAGGCGGCAGAGAGTGCTCGCCCTCCGCGCCCCCGGGCCGCCGCAGGAGCCAAGTAAGTTCAGCCTCGCCGTCGGTGCTGCTCAAGGGAGAAGTCACGGTCGGGACCGGGACCGGGCGAGCATCGCCGCACACGGCCGCGGCGGGGCGGGGGACACAGCGGGACGGGACGGGACGGGACGGGACGGGACGGGACGGGACGGGACGGGACGGGACGGGACGGGACGGGACAGACTGCCGCCGCTCGCTGCGCTACCCCCGTGCCATGCCGGCCGTCCTTGCCGGTGGGAAGGGGCTACACTTGCGTCCCGGCTGCTTCGGGCGCCGGCAGCGCCCGGTTGCTGGGTGCGGGCACTGAGGAAGCAGGCGAGGCGGCGATGCCAGGCTCTCGGGACATCGCTTCCCTCTCGGGATGTCCGTGCCTTGATGCTCCGCCGGGATTTGCCTGTGGCTGGCCGGGAAGGAAGCGACCAGTCTGCCGTCACATGGAGCCGCTTGCCAGAGCCGCCCGAAACTTAACGCGGGAGGGGGGGAAAGAGGGAGGGGGGGGAGAGGGAGGGAGGAGAGTTATAGTAATAAAACAAGGAAATTGTGGGTAGAAAATATTTTAAGTTTCGTTTTATTCAGGTGAAGAGGATAGCTGGTTCCCATGTGGCAAGGCTGATGTTCAAGGCCACTGTACGAAAAATAGTGACTCGCTGCCTGAGTCTGGCTTGTCTTTGAGCCTGAGCTGGTGCCCGCTGAAGTGCAGCCGGAGCAGCCCCGGCAGGGAGCGGGCAGTGAGGGATCCATAGGGGAAAGCTGGCTGAAAAACAGACCATATATGATCAGGAACAACGAGCCTTGTTCTCACTAAGAGGAAAAAAAATAACTATGAAGTTAGTGTTAGTAGAAATTCTAACAACTCTGCGCATTTCAGTCACTTTGAATCTCTACACTGTGTATTAAGGCAGGGTTACAAAGAAAAACAGAAACAGTATTGCTCTTTGTTTTGAGAGATCTGAATGAATGGGAAAGTTGTAGGTATGGTATAGCGCAGTGCTTGCTTTAGTTCGGCTGTCTTGAATTAAGACTGATTTCTAAAAATAGGTATTTCTGTTTGAACATAATTGGCTAGTCCTCTGCATGTGCAGACCATACAGCCTTAAAATGTATATTTATCTCACTGACTCAAAACTTGTAATGTTTTGTTTACCCTTATGTTCATCACCTCTGATTAAGACAATGAGGATATTACTTGGTAATTCATATATATATTTACTGACAAATTACAGAAATAAAATACATTTGGAAAAGGAGCAAAAACCTTGCTTTTCTTCCATCTCAGATTTTTGTATAAATCTTCCATAATTTTACAGTAATGACTGCAGTTAATAACGTTCACAGAAAGTTGTACTTTTTAAGCAGAAGCAAATGACCACATCACATTGTCTACTGCATTTTTAAAAAATTTGAGCTCTACACGATCTATGGAAACACACACGTTTTCAATGAAAGCTAAATAATGATTTTCTTTTCTCTCTAATTAAATTTTAAGTCTTCTCTCACCAAATATAATGTAAAGGCTGCAAAAATGCAAACAGAAAGTGTAGCAGGACTGTGATCAAAGCTTTGAACTTAGATGAATTAAAAAGTCAGCAAAGCACTACAGAATTCCACATACATGTGGCTAAGGTGTGTGCGCGCCTACATTACTTTGAAGAGTTTTTAAGTGAAATAAAGGGATTTTGGAGTTAGTTTGGTTTACTGAAAGACTTTTCAGTATCAGTACTAATATTTGTTGGATTTTGGAAACATTCCTGGGAATTCCCTGTTTAGGCTATGGTGTGCAGAGCCACAGCACTTTTATTTTTAAATATGGTCTTAAAAACATAACTCTGTCATCTGGATGATTTGCTGTTTTGTGCTGCTCTCTGCCTGAGCAAGTACTTGTACAACATCACAACATGAAGGATCCCATTTCTTCCCTGGGGTTTACGGACAGGAATCGGGGTACACGCTTATGTGTGCTGCGTCTGGGTTTCAGTGGTAAGAGAAACTTTTTTTCCTAAATTTAGCATTCTAATTTGTGATGGGTGGTTTTGAGTATGCGGCATTACTTCCACAATGGAATTTTTATATCAGCTTAATGTGATGTAGAATTCAAAAGATAAAGATACACCAGGTGACGGTAGTTTGTGTTTAAATGGACATAATAAAGGTTCGATGGGCAAATGTCTGACGCTGCGTTAGACAAGGCTGGAACTCCTCTTGTTTACATCCAGCTTCATCCCCGGTCCTTTCAGTATCTGACATTGCCTTGCAACTGCAGCTGCGACAAGCAAACACTGGAGTTCTGCCTAGGGAAGTTTGCAGTCTGCCTGTCAGAAGGGCCTCAGAGGGTGAGGAAGGAAAGCCCAGTTACAGCAGAGTGCGATACTTGCAGTAGGCAGGATGGATTTTATCTGGGCTCTGGGACTGGGGCTGCACATGTGTCACTTTTTTGGCAGGGTTTCTTTAAATGCTTGCAGAATTTAAAAGCATGCACCATGCAACAGAGGCCTACCTTGCAATACATTAACCAGATCTTTCTAGGTTGATTAATAGCATCAGTCTTTTGTTGATGGATTTTTTTTTTAAAATTTTTTTAGCTGCAGTACAGCTGGACCCTATGCTATAGAAAGAGATAACGGATGAAATCTTGGCTCTCGTGAAGTCAGTCACAAAACTCACTGACTTCATTGGAGCCATGTTTTCATCAACTGCCTCATAATACTTTGTATCAGCCATATGGAGAAGATTTAAAATTGGCTTTAGAAGAAATAGAAATTAGCTCCTCTACAAATGATTTGCATGGGTTATCTGGGGGGGTTTTCTCCAGGTAATATAAATGGCAACACAAAGTATAAACTGCCAAAAAGATAAATAGGTATATAACATTTTGATTTCCTGTAACTACAGCATAACTCAACTAAAATATTATCTTAAAATCAACAAGGTTGGATTACTCTATGTAAGACTGATGTAGGTCTGATGTAGATGATGCAGGGGCTTGGGAAGACATTCAAAGGCACAAGTGGCTATTTACAGTTCATGACACGTTTTAGAAGATGTGAAATTGTGTGTCAATGACACTGTAACACAAGAGGCAGTGAGTTAAGCAGGAGAGACAGTATTAATTCACAGCCCTCGCTTTTGTACATTTAGTGTTATTGAATTGTGCTTCCCCTTGATATTTTAAACAGATGCATCATAATGGACTTCTCAAAATCTGATTTAAACCATAACACCAGGAAGTACAATTTTGCTAAAAAGGGAGGGAGAGGGGGAGAGAGGGAAAAAGAAACTGCTGGACTCCCAGCCACCGCCACAGTCGTCTTTTCACAGACAGTTTTTTCTGATCCATTAGCCTGCCAGACAAGGATGGCACCTATCCAGTGTAAATATTACATTTTCAACATTTGGATGGCATTTTGAGCAATATTTCTTATCCCCCGAGAGTGTACACTTTATAAATACAATATTATCTGCAATTCAGAGCTAGATTGTGGTAGGATATGACTTTATAATGCAAAAGATATTTAAAGAATGCTGTGTATGGACTCACTTACTGAAGAATAAAACTTCTTCCTTTTAGTTATTTTAATTTACAGTGCAAATTACTTAAGCACAACATCAAACACTTTTTTTTTTTCTGGATTAGGAAGGATCCAGACATGATTTTGGAGGAATAACACCATGTGTAGACAAGATCTGTTGCTACTGTTCAGCATAATCTGCACTGTGCGTATCTTGAAGTGGAAAGCCACACTAGCATCTTTGGGACCTAATATCCTCATTGGACTAAACTCTTCACTGTGTATATTCCAGTAATATCCCACTAACAGTGCCAGATGCTGACAGAGCTCCTTGTTGGAAATAATTACAAATGTGAGTCAATCTTCATCCATTTCAAGTAGTGGATCTTCTCAGAGCAAGAACTTGTTCTGACGTTCCTATTCTGTTTTATATCTTCTTTCTCGTCAAAGAGAAAATCAGCCATATTTGGATGGAGCCCCAAAATTATTTCCTTGTGTTTGTTAAGTAAAAACAACATAGCTGGTTTGGATAGTCTTGTGTAGGGAAGGAGGAACCACACCCAGACACAGGAGTTTTATCACATGCTTAGGCTGAACTATGTGCAAACTGAAATTTGTGTTTGCAATGAAAAAACCTGACCCATCTTCAACTACAGAAGTATTGCTTAGGACTTTTTAAATACCAGATACAGTCCATTAAACTGGAACAAATATAATCCTGAAAATACTAGCTTCACATTTTCCTGGTTGTAGGTGTTTTTCCATACTCATTATCTGCTTTTTTGCTGATTTTCATAATGAAAAGCTGGGTGGGGAAATTCATGGCTTTCAGGCTGGTAGAAGTGCTTTACTGTGGTCCTGAAGGAGAGACACACCAGTGTGACTGGCTGACTCCGGGCTTGTAACCAGAGCTGGGGAGTTCCTGCTGGCGTGGCCGTGGTTTTCCGAGAGCCCATGGAATGCCCCGTGGTGCCCCAGTGCAGGCAGCCAGGACACGGTTCTCTCTGGCAGAGAATCAGGTCTTACATTTCCAGCCTTTGTCACTGCAAAAATAACCTTGGAAATAAGAAGCCTGAGTAAACTAAGGAGCTGGCAGGAAGCTTGGAATAATAGTTCTGAGAAGTGTGAATTGTGCCCATCAAATGTGATACCTTAGAGACCTGATAACAATACATTCGGTGCCAGACAATATTAACTATTAATGGCAAGCCCAATGGCAACACAAATAACTGGATAACCTGCTTATCCCACTGGGGGAGTCCATCCACACGCAGAGGAAATGCAAACTTACCAGGCCTTGAGCATTCCCAGGAAAAGGGGGATAATTCTCCCTTGGCAGCACTGTGTATTTTGCTGAATCAACACATACACGGTGTGCCCTGTGAGGGAGGTGAGATGGGGAATAAGCAGAAGGATCCGGCTTATGGCCTGTATCAGGAGTTGGACACAATGGTCTTGGTGGATCTCTTCAACTCAAGATGCTGTCTGATTCTGTGAAAGCAATACAGGATGATGTGGAATGCTATGGAAAGGACTGATACATTAAAATTTTGATGATTAGCAAGAACAACAAAACAACAAATTAAGTTACTAAATGACAGATACCTGCTTTGGCCTTATACTATTATGAGTGATGGTAAGACCAGTAGTCCCATATTTGTCTGGAAAGGCAGTTTTTTTATACAAACCATACAGTCAGTTACATCAAGGTACCTGAGAGTCTAACAGAGAAATTAAATCGAAGTTATGATGTCCGGGGCGTTCTTGACAGTAAAGTCTCCTCTTCTCGTGTCACTGTTCCTGTAGCAGACAAGCTGAATAACTCCTCCTGAAATGCTTTTGGTCCCTGGGACCAAAGCCTTGGGATGGATCCAGTCACACTGCCTGGAGCCCCTCTACCACCCTGAAGTTCTGCCTTGCTCAGGGCTCTTCATAGCACCCAAAAGCACACACCCACCCCTTCCTCATGGTTTACACATTCAGTCCATTAACCAGTAAAGCATCTTGGCCAGCTCCAGGCTCCCATAGTTTAGCTGTAAGCGAAGACAGCAGAATTTTGAAATCAAATTGGAAGGCACATACCTTCTGGTATAGATTGGTATATATACCTTGTGGTACATAATTACGCCAAAACTTAAAGTGAGTAAGTTATCATCCATTCCCTGCTTACTGTTGTTTAGAATGTGCTGCATCTGAGAGCCAGAGCCATCGGAGTAAGGAAGAACAGCTGCAGTATCTCTAATGACATCCAGTGCTAGAAAGTTCTTTGAAGTTGCATAGCTGCTATTTCTTCTCTATGATTTCCAAATGCAGAGGGGGGAAAAAAGAATATCAATGTTAAAAGTATCAGTCAGTCTACTTATTTGGACAATAGTTGTCTATGTCACTTATTCTTATGGTGATCCGAAGAGGGAAAGCAGAGAATTTTTTTATGGTTATAAAACATGCATTATTTACTTCTGAGACAAAAAAAAAAAACCCACCCCCTACATAGTATTTGTCAAAGGCCAACATACTTAGGCATTTCCAGAAGGGCATTTTTACCTCAATATGTATGATTGCTGATGGTGTGCCTGATCACTGGGTGGATCACTGGGCCTCTCTAAAGCACCACCACCATTCTCCAGCATCATCCATTCACCAGTGACACTGTCACTTTAAAATCTAACAGAAGTTTGCTGATTTTACTTTATTCCCATTTCTATCAGATGACTGTTATTCCAATACAAAAGAGGGCCAGAAAGAGTATGGACCGAGCCTTAATGAGCTCACTCCTCAGACCTCGCCAGTACGCCTGGGGCTGCAAGTTGCCATGTCCCTCTTAGGAGAGCCAGTAAGGACCCTCTTAGAGAGTCCTTAGTGCTCTGCCTGGCCACTGCTGCCAGCCAGTGTAAGAAAATACCAGTTTGGATGAGTTCGAGCTTTCTCAGCTCTGAGGTGTGAGGTGCATGGGAGGAAGATTGAACCCCAGGGCTGGCAGACCCCCTTCTGAGCTGGATGCTCTGACATAATGCACACGAGCTCCTCCTGGAGAAATGCCAACAAGTGCTAACACAAGATATCCTACAACTGGTGCGGACTGTGAACACCCAGTGCTGCACTTGCTCTCTGATATAGTGTATCTGGGCCTTGTAACAATCATGATATTCACTCCACAATAGTTGTGTTTTATTGGGCATTGTGGATCATTACTTACTCTGTGGGAAATAGTAACACTGTATGCCAAAGGCCAGCTTCTGCTTTCTTGGCTTAAATAAGCAGGTTCTTCAGGTGACTGCAGTAGGAAAGTTACTTTTCAGCATGAGCAGAGCCAGCAGAAACCCTGGTCCTGCACTTAGTTCTGCAAGCCCAGTGAGCACAGTGTGGCTACACATGGCCACTGGCCCCCATCAAAGGGCTGGGGTAGATACCAGCACGTGCCTTGCTTTGTGTTGTAGCTGAAATAGTAAGATTGACATAGTAGTTCACTGGTTTTATTATTCTACTGTTTCAATGCACTGAAAGGACTTTAAGGATTTTTTTTCTGGTACCGTCCCACATTTCCCATTTCTTGTATGTGCAAGTACCAGTTTATAACACTCAGTATCAGGTAATAAATCAGAAATCAAGGGCATATGTGCAAGAGCATATAACAGCACGGTAGGTGAAAAAGAAATACAAATCTCAGCTGTTACTCTGCCAGTGACCCAGAGAGAAGTATATAGAAAGAAAACTGCTGACATTTATATGCCCACATAAGAATACTAAAAGACAAAGCTGCTTATGAGTATTTTGTAATAATATCCTGTCCTGATAACAGATTTTGTTTCAATCTTTTGCTTATATGTGATTTTAATGTATCCAAATTATTTTCATCCATTGTTAAAGACGTTTCCTCTTGTGATTAGGTACAACAAAATGAAAGATTTCTTAATTACAATTGCCTGGAAAAGGGAGTTGTTGGTACACTTTTAAGTAAGTCCCATGACTGACGTCTCTAGCATGTTGAAATAAATACACGAGTAAAGTTAATCACTACATGGTTTAAGAGAAGGAATTGCCCTAACTTTTATGTATGACTACATTACAGTGTTTAGATAAATTGCCTGATGTAGGTCATTAAAGAGGGACCAATTCATTTTCGTCTGTCTTAAAAAGGGCTCAGAAAAACATGATTCCTCATCAAACATCCACTGAAAAGACAACTCACTGTAATACACTGAGATAAAAAATGGGTTCAGAAGGGGAACATGCTAGTTCCATTATCCCTGTTGTCCTTGACAGCCAATGAAGAGTCACATAAAGTTTACATTAATTGATTTTATTGTTAATCTGCTTGAAATTGTGTAAGTCAAATGGAAAAAAAAACCTGAAAAACATGCAATCAGCCACTTTATATCATGTTTAGCTGTACAAAAATGCTGTTCTTCCAGAGATCCAATCACCAGCAAGCTACAGAATGCTTTGCAATTTTTACACACACTTCTCTTTCATCTAAAGCCACAGACTGTCTATATTTTACATTGCCACCTCTAACATTTATATTTCACCACTGTGGGCTGCAGTGTTACATTGCAATGGTTCTGAGCTCACCTACCTCTAACATCTCTTTTCATGAGGTATTTTCACCCAACAGTGCTGGAGATGGCCTTGAACATTTTTAAAAAAAAAAAAAATCAATGCTTTCTCAGTACAGGAAGATTACAACACCAGGAGATTTCAGCACAAAACTACACATAAAAGACCTTACTATTGTTTCTGTACCCTTCATTTGCAAAGATGGAAAAACTACAGTGTAAAGGAAATCTCTTCTCAGAGGAGACTTTAATAACTTTCTTAACTTCTTTTCTGGTGATTGGTGTTAGAAGTGCTGTGATAACTGACTAAGTTCTACCTGGTTACCACTTTAACCTTACTCCTCTCCACATATTGCTGTCAATAATGCATCCAAATAGTCAGCAGAGTAGGATGTTAATTGTGTTCTGTAACTAAATATTACCTGTTTAGAAAAGATTTCAGATATAGCATTGCTAACCAGAGGTGGGCAAAATACTTCACTCAAGTAATTTATTTATCAGAACGTTACATAAACTTTTTTTTTAATGTTCCCCAAATGTAATAACACCTTTTTTGTCTTCAGATTCAACCCTAAAAGATCAATCAAGACACTTCCAATTGTGCAACATTCCTGAATACCTAGTACTGAGTTTACAGTGCGTAGCTAGAGTCAAATTTGCTTGTACTAATTGTCGACAGTTGAGGCGATGATTATTTCATCAACAGCAAGTCGGGTTCCTGAGGGTTTGATTTGGAGGGAGCCCAAGTCCCTCCTGTCTGCTGATGAAGCTGTTCTGCTGTGTTACCCTCCTGTCAAAGTGGGTTAACACAGTGTAGCCCATGGCCACCATGCTACAAGGGTAGCATTTCTAAATGAAAGGTCCTGACAAAAGAGGGGGATGAAACCCTGTCATAGAAAGGAGCTTTTCTTTGCTCACCCCCAGTGAGTTACCCAGCTCACCGAGGACAGACGTTCACTGCATGCACACATCTGGCCCAGCCTCTCTTCGTGTAACATCATTCATCAAGTCCTGTCATGTTAGCCTTGCTGCCCACATTCCCCCAGCACGCCACGGAAAACTTTCCTCTCAGCACCTTACATTTCACTCCCTCGTAGGCATCCTTTGTTCACTTTAACAACAAAATGGTGCCATTCATGAGCTGTAGCAACATAATTGGTAGTTACACAGCACAGTCCTCCAGTCACAGGGAGGTCTGCGAGGGCATGGTCAGGCTAGGATCGCTGCAGTGCCATTCACTGCTCCAAAAAATGCAAACTTAATGTTTTCATGATGTATTTTGTCCCTGTGATTTCAAGAATGCTTTGTAAATATTCATTCTCTCCATGTACACACTAGATGAAGCTGGAAAGTATTAAGTCTCTGTGGAATATGAGAGGAGAAAAACGTAATTATACTTGTCTCATTGCTGCAATATAGATGCTGTGAACCCTGATGGTCAAAAGCACTATTTCTGCTCTTTGAACATAATTTCAGATTTTTCCACTTCATAGTTCAGTCCTGACAGCAAAGTAGGCCAGTGTTTTCCAGGTTTACGACTTTTGAGACCAGACTCATGCAGACAGAGGTGTCCTGCTGCCTGTGAAATGGAAGACTGCAAGGGCAGCACCTCCCAGGTATGCCATCCACGGAAGAAGCATGGACCGACCATCAGCAGCCCATGCAATTCATATTTTGGGCCACTCCTCAAAGGGTGATGTTTTAACTTTTATTGCATTTTCATCTGTTGAGTGCCTGTCTGAAGCCGTTTTAATGAGCTTCCATCACTTATACTTAGCTCATTATCAGTGAGGACAAGGGGAGAAGCTCCTTGCTTGCATACTTTAATACACACTCCAGTCAGTTCATGAGTAGGTAGATAAGGGAAATGTGACGTGCCTGCAATCTCCTGATCCCTTTTACCCCATTGTGGTTCTTGTGATTCTGAGAGGGTTTTTTTTCATGTATTTCCACACACATTTATCAGTTTCATCTTCTCCAACTACCCCTCAAAGCCTGGGTTTTGTTTCTTTGCATTATCCAGCACCCTTGCCCCTGCTCCTTTCTCTGCTGTCTGTTCTAGATTACTACATTAGACTATCATTCTCCAAAAGAAAAATATGGGGGTTTTTTTCTTAATTTTCTCCATCACGTCTCATTTGTCTCCTCAGTCATCACGACTCTCTTATCTTGTCAGGCTCAAAACCTTGGCACCATCATTAGATATTTGCTTTCTGTTGCCAGTATCTATTCCACCACTCAGTATTATAGATAACCTTCCCCTAGTATATCTGTTTTCATCTCTTTCTGTACATCTCGCTGTTCAAACTGTGGAGTGACTCAGCTCTGTGCAGCCTTTTCCTGACATGACTCTGTTTGTATTTGTTTAATGAGATTCACCTCAAACAGCCATTTAAAATTTAGGCATGTAGACAGATACAGCCGTAGGTCTGTCAACCTGTGAATCACTTGGATCAGTCTTTGAGTTGAACAATTAGCAGTTAACTCAAAAATAATAAGCTGTTGAGGTTTGCTAACAGAGAACCAGCCAGTTCTGCCAGCGTTGCACTGTAGATGAACAGAGCACGGGTCTATTCGCAAACACCAAACTAACCTACGTATTTCAGAAGAAGAATGAATTGTTAAGGATCTATGTTCTTTCCTCAATATTTGACATGCAACAATACTGTGTCACTGTGCCCTGAATATCTTGCTGCTTGCCTGTGACACAGTCCACAAGGCACAACAGCTATGAAATGTGGATCCTTCCGAGACATTTCATGCTTGTCAGGTTGGCAACCGATTTGTGCTGGTGATGAGACTTGTCTGAGTTGCTGGGCATTGCAGGCCTGTTTCTGTTTACCTTGCCAGCCCGTTTGCAGCCAGCTGTTCTCCAGCAGGAGACAATGTTAAAGCAAACACACACATGGAAATTGTCCGTAATAATTAAGATCCCAGGGCAGCAAGTCCCCTAAACACTTGCTTAACTTTGTTTAATCAGGTGACCAGTCTAAAGCTTCTCCTGAAATGTCTTCTACACTTGTCCAACCTATTAAAATTTCCTCAAGGTGATAAAAAATTAATTATGGTGGTCTTCCATGCATATGTCATCCAAAAATGCCCACATGGCTTCAGAGTGGGCATTTTCCTGCAGCTGTTTCAAAATTTCTTTCATCTTTTTGATTCCTCCCCCTGTTGATTCTCTGACAGTACTTCTGCCTGCCAAATTGTCAATTTGTTGGTAATTTCTCAGTCGTTATATCTTTTGTTATTTAAAAATAGAAGAAGACTCTTTTAATAAAACTGTTTCTATATCCTATCTCTGCACCCAAGATACCAAGGCTTATGTGCTTTGTGGGAATAAGTGTGCTTAATAAATGTCTGAACATGATCATCTTGGTCATTATCATCAGTATTTAGGAGATGAGCTTGCCCATATTTCATTGGTATGCATTACAAGATTAAAAGTTGTTGATATGCAGAACTGGAAGTAGATATCTGTAGCAACTCATAGTCTTGGAGCAAATTTAGCGATTAGATAGATAAAGCCTGATATGATAAAAGGTCTTAAGACACATGACTTATAAAGTAGACATAGCCAGTCATGGACTCAAACATTTTTCTGAGGGACAACCCTTGTCAGACCATCTTTTGCTTCTCGTTTTTACAAATTCCCAATTTGGGTCTGCCAGGTGAAGTACTTTGGTAAAACAGAGTTGCCCCTGTGGAAGAGAGGCTCTGGTGAGTTATAAGGCTGCAAGAACACAGAACAAAACTGTCAGCTCTTCCCAGAAAGGTGTCACTTGTCAGAAACACCAACAGAGAGGTTCGGTGCAGCTGGGCAAATCTAACCTGCCTGCAGTACAAGCAGGCTCACTGTAGCTTAGCTGTAGCTTTCAGCTAACATGGTCCTGAGCTCTGGGTAGTGTGCTTCTGTCTTAAGCAGCTGCAAGAAAAACTATCAGTAGTTTTAGAGATGAAAATTTCTAAGAGGAAGAAATTTAACAGTCTGGCCAGCCTTTACTGCAGAGCTTTTCTGGCCATTACTTCTCTGACTGGAAGTCTATCACAGACTTGAGTAAAAAAGCAAATACAGACCTCATGACAGTTTTATACAAGTTTCTCCACCATGTTTAATTCTTAGCCTGCTACACAATATATACACAGAAAATACTGCTTCTCAGGATCTGAGTATCAAGAACCTCCTCATCTCAAAGCTTGCCTCAGACAGCTGCATGCAAGCCAAAACCTCCTGCTTGGTCATTGGCTCCCATGAAACAGAGAAGAGCTATGCTGCTCCTTTCCCATCCTCACATGGTGGTCTGAGGAAATACCAGAGCAGACATCTCAGCACCACACCGTGTTCCTCTGGAAAAATAACCCATTACACCAAAAAAAGGAAAAAAAGCTCCACAATGGTTACTGCCAAATGCCATTAACCTGCTATCAACAAAAATCTACACCATTGCATGACAACAGATCGGTGTTTCTGTGTACAATGAAGCACAGTGGAGCCATCTGCTCACAGTGTGTGGCCTGAGTCTTGGGAAAAATCTGTAGCACATTTCTGAACGTCCCATCTCCACTGCAGATGTTTCCATCTGCACAGTAGTGTGGTGCTGTACATCTCACATGCCATAGCATTTGCAGTTTTTAATCTCTTTAATGGGTGGTTCTAATCACGGTGGTTATCATTTGCAACCACTGTTCTTCCCTTCATGACTGGATGGCATGAGATGCATTAATGGTGGTACTTCATCTCTGCAGCAGCTGTCAGAGGCCCTCAGCCTTCTGAAACATTGCTAGCAGGAAGAAAGGACATGAGTGTTTCATTGCTTCCTTTGAGGGGCTGTAGCTGTGGTGCCACCTTGGCAAGGGGGCAAGAAAGGGTTGCTGGTTTCTGAGTAAGATTTATTTGTGCCCTTTTGCCCCCAAAAGAGCCACACTGGGGATAGTGCACGCTTCTGTAGATCCACCCTGTCCTTGCTCAGGGCACTGATCCCTCTTCCTGCTTACAGAAAATCTCAATGAGGAATGTGGGGCAAATCCCCAGAACAGAGAGCTGAACAACAGCTAAGAAATTGAATTTCAATGTTGTGGAGGATATTCCCCCAGCAAGCCACATAAAAGTCATAAAAATTGAATTCTAGACATTAGGAGCTCTTAGCCAGCACTTTTAGACACCATGGATACTTATTATCATGTCCACATTGTAGGGGTTTTGATAATCTATGATGTAGCATAGATACAATCACAGAGACTTTACCTGCCTGCATTTATCATTCTGGAAAGATCATGTCTATTAATCACAGATAAGAGCACAGCCTATTGTGTCCCTGACAATTAGAGCTCTCTGCCAGCAGAGCAGACACAAATGCTAAGATGAACGAAATGTAAGGTCTCTTTCCAGGGTTTGGGTTGTTTGGGTTTTTTTCATAAAATCTTGTACATGCTATAAGTAGGGTCTTGAATTTCTGTGGTGTTCTGCATGTGAAACTTCAGCAGGGAAGGAAGGGCAAATGCATGTTTCTAGCTGCTACAAAGATATGCTTCAATTTTCAGTAGTGTTGGAGGGTTTCCTTGTCTTTGTGAGCTGTGCTTGAGAGCGCTCACAAAACACAGATTTGAATATACAGGAGCTGACATGACACCCCAGCACCGAGCACATGCAATTCCTCGCTTTTGGAGATGAGGGAAATGACCTGAAGGAGAGCAAGAACATTGTGGGAAAAAAAACCCAAAACAAAACAAAAACAAAAACAAACCTTTGTAAAATGTTAGTAGAAAAGAGAAAGAAAAACCATAGCAAAATGCAAAAGGAACAAATAAATGGATAAACAGATGGTAGATGTGATCCCTGGTTCTGCAGTTAGTGATATGAACTCTTTGAGTGCATTGGCCATTTTCCAGGCTGGTCTCACCTATTTTGAGTCTGTGACTCTTCTGCTAGGCTGGAGCAAGTCTGCCTATTCTCTTTTATCCATGTTTTCGACTGCAGAACAAAGCTAAGAAACTTTTCCTGACAAAGGAGCCATTGAAACTTTCCCTTGAAAATATCTCATTTTGACAAATAAGCATGAACAACTTATCTAATCAGAAAGTCCCCAATTATGGAAAACAATCTACCCATTTATGCCTGAGCAAGATCAAAACTTTCAGCATTTGGCTGTGCATTTTGAAATTTCAATTTCACTTTGTCTAGATAAATAATAGCACAAAATAGTATTTTTCCTGGGTTTTTTTTGTCAGAACCTCTTCGCATGGCTTTGCTACCTTCCCAAGTATTAAGCCAGTTTTTAAAAAATAACAGATTTTTTCTGAAGTTCAACTTATGTAAACCTTCTGTTGGACTCTTGTACAGTCTTGAGGGCAGATCTCTGATCTTCATCTGTGAAATATCTAGTACATAAGGCTGTAAAGCATTGATACAGGAACCTGGAAAACTGCTGTTGATTTTTGTGGTACAAGGGGTCCAGGTCAAAAATGTGGTTTTCAGGGTTGGGGCAGCTGATGGTACATGCTGGGAGCTGGCACCTGGGAACCCTGAGGCAGCCTTGGGATACTCAGGGCTCTTGTCAGAGCCATACCCTTCAGTGTCCTTTCCATGGAAAGATGAGGGAGAAGCTGGGATAAGAAAATCCAAGCAGATCTGGGTCTTACCTGCAGGAGGCTCTGAGTTGGCTGGAGCAGGCACTCCCACCTCTGGGTACACACTCTAGCCATACCCTGGGTTTCCTCTCTCAGATATGGCCTAAGGGGCTGCTTCGGTGCAAATGATAATTTATGCTAGTAGCACATACATCTGTAAGAATAACATGTTCATAGTAATTAATAGATGCATTCAGGGCGATTCAGTGGCCATAAACAGCACTTTAATTTGCTTCTTGATTTCCCTAAAGAAGTTACCTGCTATCTGAGAAATCCAAAGCAGTGTTCTTCAAGCCCTAGCAAGATATACAATCCTGCAAACAAGACAAAAATTGCTACTGTTTTTTCCCTATACACTGATCTGTAATTTATTTCTGTCAACGTTCGGAACTCTGAGTAAGCTTGCTGCTGGAAGACCAGAGACAGAGAGCACATTTTAAGACTATTTGGCTTTTTGAGTTTTACAAGTTCAAAGAGAAATAACATTTATTCTGGGTTGCTATATATTTCCCCTATATTTATTTTCAAATCAGCTGTGTTTTCTGCAGAAAACAGAACTCTCCTTTTCTTGCCCTTTTATAGAAGGATTTATTTATGTTTTAATTCAGGAAGGCTGCCATTTGGAGAGTGGAAGGCCTAGGAGGAAGGCTGCACTGTGCAACGTGTCGTTGGGGCAGTTGTGTATATTGTAGCACTTGTTCAGGAACCAGAAGTATGAGCCGTGGCTTGCTTGGCAAGAGAAAAGCCATTGGCATTCTGGGTCCTGATACAAGTTTTCTGAAAAGCATCACCCTTGCACACACTGCTTTCCCAGTTGAAAATTCATCCCCTGCTCCTGCACCTACCCTCACTGCAACACACCTTTGGAGTGAATCCCCAGCAAGTGCAGTGGCACGGGGGGGCTATGGCAGGAGGAACAGAGCTGTTCCTATTTAGCCAAAATGGTAGAAGCAGCACTGTTATAGCAATGTAGGCATTAGTTTTCTTCCTTAAAGGCGAATATTTTGCTCTGCATTTTTAATTTATCCTTGTAGATCAGATTTTATCTGACCGAAAAAATCCTGTCATCTCATCAACCAGATCCTGACCACTCCCAATATCCCATCAGGACTCTTAAGAAGCTTCTGATATTCATGAACATTATGGGTGTTATAAGATAACAGTAATTTTTTCATTGTTAGGTAGAATCAGATGGGTAATTTTAAACTGTTGAGTTCGGTATCAGATTTCTCCCTTTTGACCATTCAGAAAATATAAAAGGCAAACTGACAAGTTGATGTTGGCTACAGCTTAGAGATCATTTACAAGCTCTGTTCTTTTTTTTTTTTTTAATTTAGATAAATTTACCTTTAAATTCTTACATGCAACATAACCCTAAAAATCCAGAGCCTTGGAAATGTTCTTGGGAAGAAAAGGATTTCTTTACATCTCAGAAATACTTTCAGAAATGTAAAGAATTAAATCTCTGAAAAGGCAAGTAAATGAAAATTTGTTGGAAGACATAAATGTGCTTCACAGGTGCTCTCTGTGTTTGTTGACTGGGAGTGTTTGGGGTGTTAGAAACAAAGTATATGTCTCTGTCACTGAAATGAATTGATGTCACCTCAGCAGAGCTGAAACCTGTTTGCCTCTCATGTCTGTTAGGAGGGCTGTGCAAAGTGAGCTGTCGGTGTGGATGCAGTCTTTAGTCACTAAGGGATTCTCATACGCAAAACATCCTCCATTGCTTCACACAGGGATTTAGGAACCAATGTGGCTTAAGCCGAGTCACACTGTGGGGACGGAAAAAGGGAGGTCAGATGTGGTTTCCAGCTAATCAAAAAGCTTTGGAACTCCTCTGGAGGTAAAGCAGATCTGTGTCTGAAACAGCATATTAACATGTTTATTAGAATATTCTTTCACTGTCATTGTGTTCAGGGACACGTTCATTAGCATAGGCAGATGTGCAACTAAAAATGTCTGAAAATACAGCACTAAAATATCTAGGAACTGCATCAACAGGCAACTCACCTCACACAGGCCACCAAGGAGATATCAGATGCTAATGAACTTGAGCCTTTGCTGAGGTGATGTGGTAGAGCAGGTCATTGAGTTGAATGAGTAGAATTTACCCCAAAGCATTGATAATATATGATTAGAGGACATAAGCATTGCTAAAAATACAAATTGAAGTCTCATATGAGGAACCAACAAATAATTTGCATCCTGAAATATGAAACTCTTATCACCCCACACACATACTTTTAAATTGCAGTGCCAGAGAGAGATGCTCCAGCATTGACCTCATACAGTCAGCACCCAAAACTAAAAGCATCACACTAACCCAGTGCCTTTGCTTGCACTTAGCCCACTTAGTGCTAAATCACTTGTACAGGCAGATCTGAGGTGCTGGGTGTAATGGGGACATCTTCAGAAGAGGAATTTAGGAAGTCTGTTCTGCAGCCGTGATGCTGACAATGTTCAGAGTTAGTAAGTGCTGTTAAGACCATGTGCCATGGAAATCAAGGAAAGACAATCAGCCAGAAGTAACTGATTTGTGTCCAAGTTGTAGTATCCCTTGCGGCATAACACAGGCAGAGGAATAAGTTCCTGGGAAGCCAGTGATATCAGATACATTTTTGTTGAACAGATATTCTCTTGGAAACCTTCTGGAGCTTCTCTACACTCTGCCCTATCCGTTCTCCCTCCTACTGAAACCTTCTTATTTTCAGTCTTTTGTTGATGTCCCTCCTTGTCCTACACTTCCCTCAAATTTTACTGGGAAAAACATAGCATCTCTGTTCATACAGTTTGAGTTTCTCCCCCTTTCTGAAAAGCAGAAGGAAAGAAGGAGCGGAGTATTATAAAAGCCTCAGTCTTGTTTTGACGTCAGTAAGAGTTTTCCATAAGTTAAAACAGCAGTCCCAAGCATAGAAAGAACTATCATGAAACTGTTCTTATAAACAACATTTTGTAAATGTTATGTAAGCTGAACTGATCTGCAATACCTAAACTTTTCATTGCTTTTCATGGCAGAGGAGAGAAGATATTATAAATATGTAAAATAAGGCACTAGTACATTAACATAAATAACTAATAAATTGTAAAGCTTTGTAGAAAACAGAAAACTGCTAATGGAATAATGCACATTTGTTGATTCTTGGAGCAGACACTGGCCATACATCATGCACCAAAGCAAGTGCTAAGAGCATCAGCACGTAACAGCATTATTTAAACTTCTTTTATGGGAGAGATTAAATAGTCATTAAAGCAGCCCATACTGAGTCACTGGTTCCATTTTCTATTTTCTATTTTTTGTTTGCATATAAGAGACTATCACACAATTTGGGGTTTTCATTAGTACTTATATCCTTAAAGCAATTACCTTCATGGCAGTTGACCACCAAATTATCAATAATGAAAACTGCTCTTCCAAAAGGACCAGCCCAAAGATCAGAAGCATAACATTCAGTAATTTCATTGGGTCATCCTGCCTCACTTAAGCTTGCCAGACAACCTCAGGAAAGGATTATCATGTGCTCGGTCATTCCATTTCTTTGCTGCTTTGACCAGCAGATATTGCAATGGGCAAAAGGTGGTGTTGACTCCTGGCCCACAAGACCTGACCCAAAACCATCAACCATTGCATACAGAACACGAAATACAGTGACAAGATAAATGATAATTACTGTTGGTCACCCTAGTCTGGCGTGGATTTGAATGAAGGAATAAAGCACATAGACAAAAGCACATGATGATCAAAGCTCCTGCAGGTGTGGTTATTTTCAAAAATATGGATTTGTATAATATACAAATTCAAGTATATAATATACAATTCAAGTATTTTCCCTTGCATGTTTCTGCAACTCGTGGGGTTATTCACATTCTTAAAACTAAGCTGAAATGGAAGCCAAAAGTTACCACCCACATAAGCCTTCCTCCATTCAGCATTAGGGACACCAGGAACAAAAGGTAACCCACTCTTCTGAGGAGGAAACTATTAAATCCCATACGTCCAGCCAGGGCATGGGGAAAGCCAAGCGCCATAGCTGTGCTCAGGTATATGCTGCACCTTTGTAAATTTGGCTCTTTCTTTTGTTTAGGAATGAAAATACTTTAGAGCCAAGTTAAAAAGATGAATTGCAGATTGAAAGTCCTTGGGTTGTTGATGCTTTTTATGCCAGATAAAAAAAGTAATAGAGCTTGATGGAACAGAAATCTCCATAGTCTGCCATACATTGAATTCGTTTATGGTTCACTTGGCACAATTTTTTTTCCCCTTGGACAATAAATGGACTTTTAAGCTGAAAGTTAATTTTTACTTTAAAAAAGCTCTGGCTGTAAAAAATGGACAAATTAACAGCAATGAGCACTTTCACACGGGAGAAAATGATTCATTAACTGTTCTTTCACCATTGTAGAAGAGCCCATTTTTGGCTGGTCCTCAGAGAGTCCAAGGATGCTTATAATACAAGAAATGTCTAGAAAAACTTCATTGCACAGAGAAAATTCCAGGCTTCAATTTTCTTCTCGAGAGAGTTCAGTAGTTGCTTTATTCTCTGTCTGCGTGTGTGTGTGTGTGTGTGTGTGTGTGTGTATGTTTATAGACAAAATTAGGTTCTAGCAAAGGGAAAGTGCATTTATGCAAAAAGCAATTCATCAACCACTTCTGTGCTCAGAATTCACTGAGGTAATTTAGATACTTTAATGGCAAGGTAGTTTAGGTAAGGTATGCAATAAATGTTTTCCCCAACCCCTTGAAACAGTTAGAGTAATGGAAAATGTGCGCTCTAAATGAATCTTTTCAGTAAAGTAATTCTTGTTTTAATTATTAATCAGTTAGAAAATATGAAATATAATGACATAGCAAACTTCTCTGGAACCTCTTTTCATGTTGAGGGAGCACTCTTACATTAGCTGGAGTTTTATGCAGGCTGTAACTACAAGGCTAACATAATGCAGTATGCGGCACTAATCTGTTTCTCGTAATATTAAATGTGCAGCAAGCACCTACCGCAGTGAGGAGACCCTTTGGATCTATTTGCAATATTTTCACCGTGACCTTGACCTTAGTGATGTCAGGCATATATTATATCTCCACTATAATTTACTATTGACATCATTAAATTTGTTGTTTCAGCTAATGCAACAGAGCAAGCAAGGTAGATTGTGAAACAAAGCCAGCTGCTGAAATACGAGGGTTGTCAAGTATAAATTTACAAAAGATATTCAGACTGAGCACAGAAGACAAAAATAAATGGACAGAGAAGCTGGTTTTGACAGACTGCAAAGGGCTGGAGACTTAAACTTGAGCATTGTAAATCCAAATGTCACAAAACACTGCTACAGAATGTGAGACATGTCTATTTCTCAGGAATATAAATAGTGATATGAAACCAAACTTTCAAGATGCTGTGCATTTTTGAAAAGTCTATCACTATCTCCTGATAAGAAACTTAGTGATCTTTTCCTCTTAGCCTTAAAAGAAGGAAATTCATCATTTAAATTCAGTGACCGACATAACAACTGTATTTGGGACAGGTAGTTTATAAAAATAACAAAAAAAAAAAAAAGCTTTGTATAGTTTCTTGGATTTCTAGAAAAATACGTTAAACTGACTGATATGTTTGTTCTCTTGGTGAAATTTAGCCAATCATATATAAGTAATTCTTATTTGGGCATTCCTATGGATAGATGGGTAGTTTTCACCTGTTATGTGTCTGTGGAAGGACAGCACTATATAAAAATAAAATATTTTTTTTAAGTGTTATGTCAGTCACATAACTCAGGGTGGGTTCTCTTGCCAAGGCTTTTCTGTGGTTCCCAGAATGATGTACTGCCTGACCACCCAAGAAAGGACTCAGTAAAGAGAGACACCCATGGGGCAAGGTGGGCATCAGCGCTCATGCAGGCCTGCAGCTGAGGCTGGGGAGCATCCTGCAACGGCCTCAGCTTCCGAATTCTCAAATCATGAAGCCAGTAACTGAGGCTGAAAAAAGAAGCACAGCATGTTGGCCAAAGGCTCCACCTTGGAGACTTTCAGCTCCATGTTTGACTCAGCAACAAGCATGCTCTTTCTTATTTCTTTGCACTTGAGGTAATAAATCTAACCCGAGGAAATTAAACTCTGACTCCGTGACCTAAATAAGTTGTCAGCACAGATTTAAGAGGAACATATCATGGTCACAGACCCATCAATGAAGCAACTATGGGTTCTACCAAAATATAAACAGAGGGCAGTGTTTTGGGATAAATCCAGAGCTGGGAATGATACCTTTCTGTGTGACATCTGGAATACCTCCAAAAGAGCTGCGTTTTGTGGAACCTTTTCCTCCACTGCAAATCCATTCATGGCCTGAGTGATGGGGTGGCTACCTCTAGCAATTGAAGAGCAGAGGAGGTAAAATAATGGCTAGCCAAGAGCAGGGTTTGTTTTGAGGGGGCTTGTGGTTTCTTGTTGGGTTTTTTCACTACTCAAAAGGCCTAAACTTAAATAAAAATTGGGATGGGTTAAAGCAAGGTTTTGATACATGACTAAAAGCAGTGTTAAGAAAAATAGTCTATAGCTTTCTCCTGTTGTGTCAAAGATGCTGTGGAAGATGATCAATGTAGGCCAGACCCAGAGAGATTCCACGCTCCACTCACTGCAAACACCTCTCTGGAGCAGCTCGGATACACTGTGCTGCAATAGGTAAGAGCAACAGCATGCCACATGAGCTTAGCATTAATTTTGATTCATTTTGCAGGTCAAGCATGAAATGCCTCTTGTAGTGCTCTCTGGTGCTAAACGATTTACACCAGTTTAGAATTTTCCAATCTTAGCATCAATTATTTGTGACAATTTCAGATAGCTATCTAATTTTGGCAATGCAGTATTCATACCTAAGACTTCATTCCCTATATATTGATTTCCTCTAAGCGCTGCTTTTTTGGAAAAATCTTTTACACTGATACACCTGGTTAGCAGATGTGGCTTGGCTATTATATGTGATGCAATTAATCTGGAAGGCTGGCGTCACAGGACTTTCCGTGATGCTGTGGCAGCATTATTGTGATTCATTAGTGTCACTTCCTCAGCAAGTTGTAATTGGCAGTGCATATTGTTTCTGTAAAAAATCAGTCACTGTGGTGGTAGGAAAAAGAATGGCATATTTTCTTTTCTGAGGAAAACAAAGGTTATCCTTGTTTACACATCTAGTGTAAATGTAAAATGAACAAGCTCCATCCTTAATTTGCCTCTTCTACCTCACTGTAAAGCCTAGGTGTTAGAGGATGGCGTTGAGATGCATTCACCAGACAAAAAGTGTTTCCTATTATTAATGGCTGGAGGAGCCCTCTGTGTAATCAAAGGGCACAGCTGCAGTGATATACGGCCAGTGACAAACGGAGAGATCTTTCCTTCTCACTGCTACAAGCTTGCCAGCTTGCAGCCAGCAACTTCCAGTGCTGTATATCTGCAAGATAAATAGCATGAGATATGAATATACGCAGTGCTTACAGTCCTGAAAAGTATTGTTATATCCCCCACATACAATCATTCTAAATATGACTTGAGTGCATTTTTCACAATTTCAGAGCTATTCTTGCTGTTTGGAAATAGATACAGTTTCTGAGCAGAGATTTAAAACCCTCTAACAGTGCTGCTTTCGGAGGTCTGGTTTGGAGGCGGATGTTGTACAGCTGATGTTGTCAGCAAAGCAGCTTTCATGAGATTCATAGCTCTCTTTTGCAGTGACAAGCAGCACTGAACTTTTCAGTGACAGGAATCAGCTAGAGGATATACAAGAAATCTCTTTTTATTTTTCTGATGCATCTATGACAAAGCAACCTAAGGAAAGAACTCATTCTCTTCAATATGTGTGTATTTTAGAAAATCCACATTAGCCATTTCTTTTGTAGTTGTTTCTAGTCATATTTTAGTCCTTTTGTTTTTACAAAAAAAGATATTCTGTGTAGCACCATTTCCTTAAGCTAAGGATGTATCTGAACTGAAACAAACTTTAAAGCTAAATAGGGAGCAATTGCCAGTGAAAAGCAAAAAAATGTTCTTGGTAAATAAAAAATTATGTGCCCTTTTGCCTGGTTAGCTGTTGGTTTAAGTGGGTCCAGATTTCCACAAACATGAAACCAAAGCCATCAGTGGGCAAGGCCAGCCCTTGCAGTGTCAGGAGGGTGTCCCCACGCACACACACGCACACGCAGGCACACAGGCACACGCACACAAGGAGCAAGTTGGTGCCGCTCTGTGACCTTTCCATGAACTTTCTAGGAGATGCAAAGATCAGTCAAGAAGCCAAAGGTCAGCATTCATGCTGGTCACAAGCAAAAATCAGTTTTAACCAGTCACTGGAAGAGTGTTTCTGCCCCTTGAGTTATCTCAGCAAAATACTAATAATTGCATTTTGTATAGTGGAAAATTGACTCAGTCAGTGTTTAGTGTCTCAGCATGGCTCAGTGTTGCTGCACTCATCTGACAACTTGTTAGAAGCTATGTTCACTTTTCCCCTGTAATATATCTGTGCAGGGGAAAGATGGAGTTAAATAATATGAAGGAAGTGGCACAATGTGAGAAAATCTGGGAATTCAGAGTGAACGGTGCCACTGCTGGTGTTCGTGAGACACAAAAGTACGAGCTGAAGAAAGGAAATTACATGTTGATTGCCTATGAAGAAAAACATTGAGTTAAAAGCAAGGCAACAGTAAAGGAAGTCTGCAATTTCGGTTGTAATTGACTTGTCCAGCCTCTCGCACAGTACTTGGTATCAGATTATACCACAGTGGTATCTTTGTTTAAATCAGAGGTTTTTTTAAAAAGAGAATCAGAATGAAATATACAAGTAATATAATCCTACTTTCAGCAGGTCAGAAGTGAAAACAAATGTGGTGATTTTGCTTCTGCTGTAGCCTGAGGTGGACATTTCTGCTGTAGCCTGAGGTGACAGCATACAAGATACATTTTAGCACAAAACTGCCATTGACTGCAACGGGACCCTGATCAAACCCAGACACAGCAAGAGCTGTGTCCTAGAAGAAGCACAAACCTCTACCATATGAGTGTCTTTACTACAGCAGGCTGGGAGGATCTTGTTCTAAGAAATGAGTTATTAGGAACATTATTTTGTTTCCCCTTGCCTTTGCTTTTCTCGCTGGCACAGACTAATAAATTAATAGTAAAGTTCCACTTAAGAAAAATGATGAGTGAAGCTCAAAAGGTGAAGCTACAGAGATGTGAAATTTTGGTTATGGATTGGAAAAGGATACCTTGAGTTTTTAACAGTGTACTTTAATAACAGCAAACGGTTCATGAATACATTTTTATCTAACATATTATGAAATCTCGCAATGTATTCTTCAACTCAGAAAGTTTTCCAAGTAAAACAAAGTAAAAGGACAAGAACATAAAATATTTTGCCCATATTGGCTTATTGGTGACCTCAATTATTTCTCATGCTTATTCTTTTTTAGAGTCCTCTGGATTATTTTGACCACTTTTTCCATGTCTTTCAACTCCTAAAACAAATTATTTCACCAGTCATTGCTCACTCTGGGGTTAGTTTTATTGTGCTTTCTTTTGTAAAAAACAAAACAAATTAAAAAATAATACAGCTGGGTTTGTTGTACAGTTTTTGCATTAGAATATGAGTGAAAACGTCTCTGCACGACCCAAAACTGCAGCATTTCCTGCCCTGTCACTGAGAACTGAAGGGCTTTTCAGAACAGGGTCAGGAGCCATCAGGAGCACTGAGGGTGCTTTATGCCTGCCGGAGCAGTGGGAAGGCAGCTCCTTGCAGCTGGGAGCTCCCACCTGGACCAGAGCTGGGCTGAAGCTTCCAGCTTCTCCGTGAAGGGGCCTGGGGACGATGGACTCAGTGGTAATTCTAGATGAGGCTTGGGCTGGGATAGTAAAGCAAGGCATAAATTAAACAAGTTCAGGGCAGGCAGTATTTAATATAATAATACAGGGAAGACTTAGAGCCAGGGCTACTCTTCTGTCCCCATTACAGAGGAGAATAAAGGAAAATCCGATCTTTTAATCTTTCTGCAAATATTTTAACTCCTTTTAAAGTCCTTCTGATGATTGCATTTACTTCATACTTGTGCCAGCACTTCTGTGTGTGGGAGTGCTCGTAGATCCTGAAGTGACTGTGGAGCCTCTTCTTGTTCCATCAGCCAGTAGAGAAATATTACCCAGCAGCAAATAAATGGTACTGGCCAACTTCTACTCGGGTATGAAAGCATCTTGCCAGGGAACACTCTGATCCGCAGACACTGACTTTTTTAAAAGCTGGAAGAGTCTGAGAGGACTATAAAAGAAGCTAAAGTCATGCTAATGTTTTAAAATGGTAAAGATGATGACTAATAGACATTCAACCTATTAAGATGAAAAGAGGCATCATCCCAGTCTTGAAAGCTTAACATTGGAGACAATCAGTATATAATTAAATGACGGCAGCAGAACATTCATCTTGGCACATTTTCAGGGAAGTCTTTTCAGACAAGCATGGTCTTAGTATTTTTGGTGTAATAGCAAGTTCTGGTGATAAAAACCCCAACAAAGCTACATAGACACATTGAATGGACTAAGCCAAACAAAGAGATGATATTGAGTAACTGGGAACTGAAAGTCACCATGCTCTGTTGAGGCCTCACAGACCTTGTTCCTCTCCTGTGCTACAGCTGATGGTAACAGCAAGGCAGGGGCAGGGACCCACCACCCATACAGAAACACAGCCGGTCCAGTGACAGTAACCAGAGTCAGCCAAAATCCACACATCCCACACAAGTCCATAGAGCCAAGGTGGGTCTGGGGTCAAGCAAGGAAGTCAGGTCAGCAAGGCCAGGTGGGGCTTGGCACTTTAAAGGCAGGCACAGACACACCTAAAATGTAACTTCAGTAAGGACCAAGGGCAAAAGCCTGCCCTTAAATGCAGCTGGCGAGCCGCTGGACAAAAGTGTCACAACAAGGCTTTCTCCAGATCTTTCTCATGCAGCTCCTTCTCACAGCTTGGCTGCTTTCACAGCAGCTCGATCCAGGGTTCCACAACTGCATGGCATTAGAACAGCCCTGGGATGCAGCAGTGAAAGCCATGGCGGGGCTGAGGAGAAGAGCCTGCAGAGCAGCTCAGGGCCTCAGCTGGGATTTGGGAATAATGGTAGCTAAACAAAGGAACACAGACTTTTAATACAGTATACAGAGGAGGATGTGAAGGCACGAAGATACGCAGCCTTAACTGGGTTTCAGAAGGGGCTACCATACCTGAAAATAGCATTAGTGAAAATGTTTGTGGGAATATTGGGTTGGTTCTTGAAGTACATTATGAAACTGAAAAAAAAAAGGTTTAAAAAACCGCCAACATTCAAAGAAAAAAAGAGTCAGGAAAACATGCCTTAATCTGTTGAAGTTATCCAAGAAAGAGTTAAAAAGTGACTTAATCAAAGTCTGCAGGTATCTACATAAGGAAGAGATTTCTGATAACAAATAGCTATTTAGTCTAACAGAAAAAGGCACAATAAGATCCAATGGTTGGAAGTTGTCGTACTTTCTCTAGCATGGGCCATTAATCATTGGAACAACCTACCACAGGATGTGGTAGATCATTTGAAGTCTTTAAACCAGGACTGCATCTTTACAAAAGAAATTCCTTCTCTCAAACAGAAAATCTGCATCTGATGCAGAAACTGAATTTTGGAAGGATTGAGGTGAAAGTGTTTAAAATATATTAAATTAAAGAAAAATAGCTCAGTAGAAAAATAGTAAAGACAAATAAGTGGGATGTTATAGGGCAGCATAACAGATTCCTGGGCCTTTGTCCCTAAAACTCATACAGCTGTTTACAAGAACAAATTTATGGAAAAGAAGCAGAGAGGGGAAAGGAAAAAGGTATTCTTTCTAAAATATGTCTTCTGTCCTTTAAACACAGTGTGAAAAAGACACGCTTTTTCCTTGAAGTTCATCTGGTGGCGTTCTGACTGCACATGGTGATGGGCTCACCGGTTGTTATTTATGAAGCATGGATTCTTGGGCATGGTTAAAAAATACCAGTTGGCCTTCTTTCAGTTAAATCCCATTCCTTTGAGGTGAATTTAATCACGCCTGAAAGATATCTGTGAAACAGAAGCACTTTGAGTTTCCTACAGAGAAAAAAGGAAGATACCAGCCTGTGGGAGAGAATACAGCTCTTATGTCAAAAAGAGCAAACAGATAGGGTGCAATTCCGGGGCTATACTTCTGAGTTCAGACCACCTAAGTTTATAGTCAGAGCTCCCACAAGGAGGGACAGCAGTATATGAGGATATTTGCTACCTGTTATAGTTAATAGCACTAAACATTTATATAATTCTAGTGCTCTGCTTTGATAGGAACTTCTTTGTGCTGGGAGCTGCAAATAGAAAAGAAAAGGGCAGGGAGCAGACAATCCATGCACGGGAAGAGAGCTGCAGCCCAAAGCCTCCAGCAGCCTGCACAGAAAACTTGAGCTGGTCTTTCAGAGTTGCTGCCATGACAGAACACAGACTCTGGTTTCCTGCCTGCATTGACCGTGCATGAAAAGTCTTTCTCTGAGATTTTCTTTATTATTTTAGCCTCTGATATGCAAACAGCTGTTGGATTGAAGTGTGTGTTCCAAGTTCACTGGGCTTTTCATGATCAGAGAATAATAGTAAAGAGTTGGGTGCAGAGATCATGCTGGCTTTGCTCCACCTGTCCTTTGGGATCCAGTAGTTATGTCCCTAACCCTTCCGTGACCTAAGCATATGTAATACATGTAGCATGGCTCGAGGCGGCGCATAAGGAAATGAAAATGCAGAGGGATATACCTGCTAATTTATTATCTGCATGCCAAGGCACCCAGCGGCACAGCTGCGTGTGTGTGCGTGCTCTGTGAGCGCACATGCCACACGCGCACCCCATCCCCCCGCTGCAATAGGACGGATTCCCAATTAACACTGGGACCTCTGAGCAGTAAGTGCTTCATGCCTGTACTGTTCCTGGAAAACCTGCTGCACTGCAAATAAGAATCAGTTGCAACAATTCAGTACAGTTTCTACTGCCGAGTCTTTAAATTCATTAGCCATTTCACATACTTCACCATTTACATTGTTGGATCACTTCTTCTCTTTCCATAAACTTATAAAAACAAACAATTAGTTAAGACAATTTCTATGGCTTTTCTCCCCACACAAGTCAGTTTTAGTCTTCCTTTTTCTAAAGGCTGCTGTTGGGCCGAGCAGCATTTTTACCCCCTGGCGTCTGTGTTTCACCAGTGATGGTCACCAGATGAGGCTGTTTCAGGCTGACTCAAAGTACCGTCTCCAGACGCTGAACGTCTCTGAACTACCCCACAAGTGCTGCTGGCTAGAGGAACCAGGGGGAAGGCAAGAGGCTCAGCTGCTGTTCAGCATGTCACAGCACCAATCTGTCAGTCAGCACAGCCCAGATGCCACACAGAAACCTCCATGGGCTTTGAATCAAGCCTTAAGCATTATAGTACTTTGGGACAGTGTGTGCATGTGTGTGGTTTCTGGGTGTCTGTTTTAATTTTGTTTTGTTCTGGAAATACCAAGTATGTCCTTCGAGACCATTAGAAATGAAGTTTATATAGACATGGTAAAAGACCACTGTAGGCAAGGATAATAAAATATGAAATTATTATGAGAGACATAACAACTGGTTTAAAATAGGAAGTGCTGAGTTTTTCAAGTTCAGCAAGCATGATTATTTTTCTCTTTCATTTTCTGAGTGCCTGTGAGTATATGGAGTCCTAATTTGAGAACTGGAACAAACTGGGTTTGTTTATGAGCAAGCAATATAAACTCATCTATCAGACTCATCAGTACGTGGGCCAAATCATAAATTACCATCTCACTGTTGGCTTTCAGAGAACAGTGACACTTACTCCATGTGAAGATATGCCCCTTATTTTTGAATCAGGAAAGCTAAGAGCTTTGCTTCTGGCAAGGACAACTCTAAAAGGAATCATTCCTAATGCAATCTGCCCTTGAAATAAAGCTTCCTCTCATCTGCATTCCCCATGTCATCTGATATGGGCTTCAAATATAAAATTTTCATTGTTTTTCTATGACATTGTCAGGATGGGAAGAAATATTAGCAACATGATTCCTAACAGAATCTGCATGAAGTCGTCACACATTTGACTTCCTGCTAGACATAAATCCATTATCCTACAAACTGTGTTGCTCACATAACATCCCTACTAAGCAGCTGCAGTTGATAAGAGCTACTCTGCATAATTTGCTTTGAAGTATCTTTAAGATAGGATTAACCAGATGATGTATTCTTTTTTTCTTTCCCTTTTTCCCTCTGTCTTTCTTGGTGGTGGTGGTGGTGGTGGTGTTGTCGTCGGCATCGCAGTCCTGTTCCTACAGAAAGGTTTCTGGTATCTTGTGAGCAGATTGTCTGTATCTTACACGAAATGTGTTTAAATCTAAATGTTTCGACTGCTAGAAATAACACAGAGAAATCTGGAACTGCTAAAATCAGAAAATAAAAAGCCACTGTTGTTAGTCAGCATGACGGTGCTTGAAAATACATTTGATCTACCAAGAAATGAATGCTCCATCTTTCCATCAGCTTGCTTTTAAGTCCAAGTATGCATTGTTTTTCAAACATGATCTCATTAGCAAGAACACTTTGGCATTACCTGAAAAAAAGAGAATAGTTTATATTTATATTGAGTGACAAAATCCCTGTCTCTAAGACACTGAATTGTTTTGTAGCTTCTTCCAAGGGATAATTTTGTTGTGTGCAGAATCACATCTCTGCCCACTTGTTTTCTGCATCGCTTGCCATACACAATGCAAAGGAAGTAACTGTGAAAGTGCAAATGAATATTTTCATGCAAGTAGTGCTAGTATGACAGCATGCTGTACATCTGAATGCCTCAGAAAACTAATGGACACCATTCTGAACTGGTGGAAACATAAGCCATGGTGAAAAATTTGCAGTTCAGGTTTATTGCTTCTTTCTTCTCACCTTCAATGCTTGAATAAAAGAAAGAAACACTTAAAGGATGCAAGTTTAAGTATCTTAATCTCATCAGCTTGGGCTTGGCTTTTTGCTCTTCTATGTTCAAACGAAGCACCTCATCAAAATTAAATTACAATTATAAATAAAATCAAGGTCCACTTTTTATGAACTTTTGCTTTTTATCCTCCCTCTGTTTAAATGCATTGGCTCTGAAGTCTTCTGGCTGCAGCCGCTGGGTGTTTAGAGGCAATACTGCAGACTTTTAGGTTTTATGGATTCTACAAGAACAATATAACATGATACTGACAATCATAAACAGATACTAAGTTGTTTCAGTTTGGAAACAATTGCAGCCATATAACCCTTGGTGGGCTCTTTTATATGAACTTTTATTTTTCTCTGTACAATGGCTAACATGGGAACTATCCCCCATCCAATACAGCAGCTTGTATTTGCTCAGGAAATGGTTAAGTTACAGCTGGTCACCCCTGTTACTTCATGGAAATGCTTTGATTTGTCTTCCATACTAAAACAGTTAGAGTCATTTGTTTTACTAACAACTCCCCTCAGAGTAGAACCTCAATACCATCTTAAAGCAAAATTAACTTCACACATGACTTTGTCAAGAAGCTTATTTCCATCTCAGGAGAGCTCAAATTTCATGAAATCTGGACACAGTGTAGTAAGGAGGGCAGACTTCGGAAATGTTATTTCCTTCTTTGTGCTGCCCATACTGCCCATTCGCCCAAGATTTTTCAGGTGACCTAAATGCAACGCTTTCTTAAGTGTATAAAAATGCCTGTACTTGACCAGGCTATCCAGCTTGGCCATTGCCAAGAGGGCACTGGGCAAAATATTAGTTGTGTCTCCAGCTCGCACTCTGACTTGTTCAAAGCCTAAATTCAAGGATGTGTCCACAGCAGCTACGATAAAATAACCTTTTTTTTTAAAGCTTCTGATAATTCGTAAGATATTTGGCATATCTAAGAGTAAGGAATAATTCTGGACTGGCTCATCAGTTTCAAAATGGGGAAAATGTAGCTGCAGCCTCCCAAATCAACTGACAAGGCAGCTTAAACATACCAATAGGAGTAGATGGACAGCAAACACGGGGTTTGTATGTATTTTACTCCACACTTCTCTGAGGAGTTGTATAAATATGAAGCTTTTTACTGTTAAATTTAAGTCCTGTAAGGAAAAAAAACCCAACAAAACAAAACAAACAAAAATTTATTGTAGTTTAATGGTGGTAATTCTAGTTTGTCTAGCACATCCAGATCACATGAGAATGCTTTCTGGACTTGAAACAGAGAAAAATGAAAGATTTCTCTTTGTTAGAATTTCAAAGCACTTCGCATTCACCACAAACTGCCTGCAAACAGTAAAGCTCAGAATACCAGCCTGTATCAAGTCATTAACCTTTTAGGACTCAATCAAAGCAGTGTTGTGTGACATTAATGAATGCTTTAATGTGGTATATAAAAGCTAACAAACATGGAAACTGGCAATGATTCATCAAATTTAATATTCCATCAAACATTTAATTTCGAAGACTGACACTTTTTAAAAATAATGCAATAGACTACAAGTTCAGAAGAGCGCCTTTAATGAAAGTCATTCCCCTCTTTTTAGGACTTTTCCAAATTGTATTTAGATGCTCAACAAAAGCAAGAAAAGTGAAACAGTTATGCAACCTTCTAAATAACATTTTTACATATTTTATGGAATCTGTTGTGAAGACTGAAGGAAGTTGTCCTTATAAATACACTTGCAGTTTAGGTCACATATTGTCTGCAGTCATTGCTAGGAGGCAAAAGCCCTGTTGTAAAACAGCTGGGCTTCTTGGCTTGGGGCAAAGGCAAATTCCACAGTCAGAAAGCTAATTAGACACTTGTGGAATTCACGGCACCCTTTCACGCTATGACCTTTTCCTTTCTGCCTTCCCCTTGCTTCTCTACAGCTCACCCCCATATGTCCTCCTCCTCCCTGTCCCCACATGAACATTTGATCCTCTCCTTACTAAATATGTTGCTCTTTATTGCATAAATACTGCCGGATGGCCAAATTCAATCCTATTGGTAATAAGACCAACTCAGAAGTCAACAAGTTTATGTCGTGGACAAATTTGCCCAACTTGTAAGAGACTCTGCTTATCCAGTCTCCTAAAAATTTTCAAAAACATGGACTGCAGAGAAGTGATGTCAAAGAAACAGCTTATCTGTCCTGGAAAATTTCAGAGTCCCCAAAGAATCCTTATGTTGCCCTGGAAAGAAAAGCAAAATAGTCTGACTTTTTTTAAAACCCATCAACACATGATCTAACCCTGCCCCATTGCCAGGGCACCCATCTGAATTCAAAAAGCCCAGGTTCAAATTCCTGAAGGGACTTGAACCTAGGTCTTCCACATGTGACAGGTAGATATGCCAGCTCCTGGTCTCACACCGGCTTCTTTTTGGACTGAAGGAGCAATTCTGTTCTGAATCTGGATTTTTTCACTAAAAGATTTTGCATACCCACAAGGCATTTTTCATATTGACAGATAGGTATTTTTCAATGAACAGTGCCTCATCACAAATTTGCCATCCTCCTATATCCTCAGACAAACACATTCAAAACTTTTCTAAAAGACCGGTACACTTTAATTTAAATGTTATTTGTGTCATGGGGAAATAATATCCAAAACCACATAGATAAAAGAATCTAGGTGTCTTATAAAATAAATGTGGAACTGATAGAAATGAAAGGCTATTAAATGCCACTGAAGATGTATCATTTACAGTGAGACTACTATATATGATTTTCTTAAATTGTTTTTATAACATAAACTGCAATTCTTATCCAAACTCACTTCCAGCCAAACAGCATGTTCCCTCACACAGATTTTTCACTTAACTAAAAACTGCAGGATTCATCCATAAAAAACAAACAAATAAACAAAAAAACCCACCTATGATAAATAGGATATTTTAACTGAATTGGGTAATGGAGAACTGCTGTGCCACTCCTGAGAAATGTCTATAATTCACTTATGCCTTCTGGTGTTTGTATAGCATGTCAACTCATGAATCACAGAGTAGCTATCATAAAAAAAACAATGTCTCCTTGACAAAAAATTCATTTAACTCAGCTGAGATTTGCAGTTAAGATTCATGCCGACATTTTTAAAATCACAAATGCTATTATGTTACACTTGGGGAACTGTTTTTGGAAACCTGTGCTCTTTGGTGGTACATTTCCTGCTCTGAGTCCCAGAAAGCACTAACGAATTGCTTCTCGCCAGGTTCCTGGCAGCATTATTCTCACTTTGCAGATGGTAGAACTGAGGCAGAGGAGCTCACTAAGGTGATCAGGGGAGAAGTGAAGTTCAAAGCTCAAAGCAGAGGGCAGAAGTAAATGCTGCTTTGGGCAATTGGTGCCCAGTGTTTTCCATGGTTGCCAGATCCATCAGTAGGGATCTTGCTTCCTCTGTGACTACCCACCAGCAGTACCTTTCCTCTAGCTGCCCTTTTGCAGAACCAAGTGGACTTTTTAAACTTTTTGTTTGTTATGGAAATGCATCTTTTTCACCAGCCAAAGGCATTCTGATACAGTGTTGGCCCATGAGGAAAGAAACAGAAGGGTTTAGGCCGATTTTTATGAAATATGTGGAGCAGTTGGGGTAGGAGCAGGTGAGAGGTGCCTACCACAGGATGTCAGTATGCTTTTGTCACATCTGGAAATGGTGAGAAACAGTACTTGTCACAATCATTGGCAATGGGAAAGGGAAGAAAATACCTACAGGGTGTGCAGAGGAAATGGCCAGAGTTGGGTTTTCCTCCAAGGAAAAAGAGTTCATTTCTCAAGGCCTGTGAGGCAGAGAGTAAGTATCAGTTGGTATTTGGAGGGTGTCAGAGGTGCCAGGTGAGAGGACATCCTGCACAATAAAGTCCCAATATCAGCAGAGAAAGAAACAAAAGCCAGAGGGCTCTTTGTGACTTCAAACTCACAGAATATTGCCTCTACCATGGCAACTGGGGATGCACAGTCCTGGGCTTCACTTCATGACCAGAGCCAGGCACCTTGGGCTGACTTCCAGTTCACCCCAGCCTTGTGTCTTCAGCCAGGACTGAACGGGTGCAGCATCTCTCTCAGCCTGGGCCCTATAAATACCTCTTATTTCGCCTTCCACAACAATCGTGTATCTACGACAAGCTATTGCTTTTTGCTTGAGATTAAATATTTCAATCACTGAAAAATACCATTCATTATCATTTGCAACTATCATTTTAATCATAAACTAAACCTCAAAGCAACACTAAGGGTGCATGATTGCTAAGTGGTGAGCATCATCAAAGTCCCCTGGAAAAACTAATTAGTATGTTACTATATATCTGCATACCTGGGAGATAAATGTTGTTCGCATCCCCTTCCCTAACGACAGAATGGAGATGGTTCAGTAAAACACCCAACCTCTTAATATGCAGGGTTTGTTGTAGGAGCAGCTCAATTCATATTTCCACCAGTTTGATGGTAAGTGAGCAGCAGTAGCAATATTAATCTGCAGTAACCTGTCAGTGAACTCTACAGCTAATATGATGTAGTTATGATTTTACCATCAATCAGAACTGAACAGGCCCTGGACAATCCTTACAGCACTGCCTCAAAAAATCTAATTGTGCAAAAGCTTCATCGGTTTCCAACATTTCTTTTTTATCTGTCACAGACTTTTGGCCTACTACACAACCTTTCATTATTGGTCTTATTGCATTAGCTTGTAGGACAAAAAAGAAAAGGCTAAATCTAAGAGTTCCCCTGCATTCCATCATTTGTTACCGTGTAGGATCCTATTTGACAGTTCCATATTATTTTAGATTTAGATAAATATTCTTAGGACATATGGTATTGCATGAACTTTTGAACCACTGATTGTCAATGTATAAAAAAAGGCTAACAACATATTTACCTCTGCATTTGCATGTTCAAGTGTATGAGAAATAGATAATAAAAATAGGAGAATTAAGATGTAATCAGGATTGGATTAGACAAAATGTAAACCCAGACTATTTTTTTTCTGTTAATTAATTGTATTCACAGAGCAGAAGAAAAGTTGAAAAATGAATTATTAACGCAAATATGAACTTCTACAGGAGTTAGAGTCCTACTAGTAATTAAGATAACTGTTCATTATTCTTTTCAGGCATTTTTAGTACAACCATTTATTATGTAGTTTTGTAGCTTAAATTAGATGTGGATGTGTGTGTGTGCGTGTGTGTAAATATCATAAAAGAAACACAGACAGGCATTCTCAGCCAGAAGCTTTCCTTCAAACAGTGGCCATAAGAGATTACAACTTGCAGTGAGAGACATTACAACCACATTATTTCTGGTGAGTTTACTATGCGAGAAGTTCTGGTGTAACTTTTGTGATTTTAAACATATAAACCCATCAAGGAAGATGAACTATTAACATTATCTGTTTAGTCATTTTAATCTTTTGCATCTTAAATGTAATCAGGCTTTTCAGAACTGAAATTGCTAATCAGCATGTTGGATAAATGTTTCCATTTTAAAATGTGCACATTTAGACATAACAGCTGGCTGTAAAGAATATATTTATATTTGTGATTTAATGTATCACAAACTTTATATTTGATTTCATTTAGCTTTACCAAGAAACTGAGAAAATTTTTGCTAGCATGACCTGTTTTGACAGCAGTTTTACAGCAGCAGAAAAGCATGGAGTAATAAATGAGGTGTGCATACAATGCATCATGTAGTCTTTAAAGCAAGCATGTCTTTTTAACAAAGCAAATTTTTTTTACACAATTTCAAGTGATTTCATCCCTTTCTAACATGAGCTCAATTCATGCAAAGCAATACAGATTGTGCATAAACAGAACACAGCACTCTACTACAACGGCTGTTCATTAATTCAGCCAACTGTTCAAAACTGAGGGGAAATATTGTTTTCAGAAGAATTCTAACTTCAAAGAAATATTTTTGGTGATATGAACATCAAATGAATAGCTGAGTTTTAGCCTTCAATCAATCATAATGTAAAGTAATTGTAATCTAATAAAAATAGCCATACAAAATAAGGAAATGGCAGTTGCATCCTGTTAAAAACATGCAGGAATGCAGCTTTGGAACTACTGAGAGAACCGAGGCTGTAGAAAGACAAAAACAGGATGTTAAATTCTTACGACAATTGGAAGCAACTGATTTTTTAAGCACCCACCACCACCCGTGATAATTTGTTCAGCAGCCTCTAGGGGGTTCTGTGCGACTGCAGAAACCTGCACTTTTATAAGCACCTAAAAGCAGGTTATCAGAGATACGGGCATTTACACTGATGTTGAAAATGTCCAGCTGCATTGTCACTGCTGCAAATTTGACTGCTACACTAGCGCCAGGGTTCTCTAAACTGAAAATCACCAAAAAAAAATTCTTGAGAACTTCAGCCCGCTTCAGAATGTGTATTGTCATCGTGGCAATAATAAAAACAATAGTTATAATTAATATAATTACATTAAACTGCATATAGTCATTCCTTAGGCAAGCGTATTTAAATGCCGACCACAAATTTATTCACTTTCCTTTATGTTTTTAACAATTATTTAACTTCTTGTTTTAGAAGACTGTCAGTAAGGACAGTAAAACTGTCTAGTTTTCCTTCATTATTTCATATTCCTGTTTTTGCAAGAGGCTGGATCTTTACGACCACATACTAATTCTCCTCTTTACTTTAAGAGTCAACTACAAGATGTTATAGGATTCCTGCTATTTAAATAAATAAATAAAAAATCACTAGGCTATTAATAACAGAATGAAAAAAACAATTTAAGTTAGTGTGATATAATGTGTCCTCCCTGGCCAACCACAAATATAGCAATAGAATTATAAGCTCAGTTGGTTAGAGAACAATAAAGCCACATAAAAGTTCAAAGATTAATAACAGTATAATTATCAAAAAACCTCAAGCCATTCTTTATTGAATATTATAAAAATAACAACATTTGGGGATTTTAAAATCTATTAGTCTGGATTTTTCAAACATGAGAACGTGTAGTCAGAAATCCTGATTCTCTCTAGAGAAGGTCAGTGAAGAAAAGGCTGACTATTACCAGAGCCTGCTAAATTATTCTGGTTTGCTATGATACCTGCAAAGCAGCTCAGACATTGCAACAAATCAGTCCTCTTAGTCATAGCTGTCACAAGAGGGTGATTCTTCCCTTATACTTGTGGGGAAATTGATAGATGAGCTATACAAATAGTTCGTATAATGAGTATTTTCTTAACCTTTATTATTCACATGGTCTCACTGTAAAAGGTAAATAAATGAAAGTTCTAGCTGGCACAACTTTAACTGCAAAGTATAAAAGACTTCTTGCTATTTAGTAAGTTAATTTTGAAGTCAAACCTAGACATTTTATAGAACAGGGCTGGATGAGTCCAGGAGTCAATGTTTGGCTTTTCTGGCCTCACAGTTCATAGCTAGAGGAATGCTCGAGTACATTCACTTCTGAGCATGGTCCTTCTGGTGATGGACTGTCAGGCAGGGATGTCATGCCCTCTTGCGCCTGACACACTTTTGTCGTCCTACATCTTTGGAAATCAAAATTTAAATGAGGCTGGTCCAAAATGGAATTTAATACCCTGCAGTTTAAGCTGTCTGTGGGACTTAGGGCGAGTTTTGTCCTGGTCACAAACCACAGTCACACAAAGCCCCCACCACAAGTATGCAGTGACTGGGTCAGAGGTTTGGTGGTTCCTGAGGCATGGGAAAGCTCCCGGACAACCTCCTGAAAACAGCCCCACCTTCCTGTGGATTTATGGCATGGAAATTGAAATAAGATTAGTAAAACCAAAGTGATTGGCTATAAAAAGTATTGCAAAATATACAGTGAAATTTGATATTGCGCAGCGCATGAGAGCATGTTACGCTTCAGCCAGAACACCAGTGACCAGAACAGTGATGTCACTGTACCTGCACACAGCTTATTTTGCATTATACTGGCACTGCAATACAAGTTTGAGTGAATACCAGTTACTAGCAAGCAGGGAAGTAGAATTTTAAAAATGGCCAGGTTAGACTGTGAGAACACTGGCACATAACAGGTGCAATTTTTTTCTCCTTTTAAACATATTTTTTAAGATTTATGTGTTTCAAGACAGTTAAACCCAAAGTTTTCTTAGACTACCTACTACCCGATATACACCAGCTACTGCCTGTTTCACCTCCCAAAACAGATGCTTATCTAGTGAAAGCAAGTGAGTTGTACAGCATCTTCTCAACTTCTGCTAACCAAGAGATGATGTAACAAGTCCAGGATGTTTGGAACTCTCCAAAAAGATACATGGAGAATTCGTTTTTCATTCAAGGATGGGTAACATGCATACATGAGACATGGGCTGTCTCAGAGACAAGTCAGGAAGGAGGCAGACAAAGTGAATAACAAATGTCTGTTAGTTTGTGGTCATTCTTAGGAGACCTCACTCAAAGTACAGTCAGGTTAATAACATTTTGAATGTTTACTCCAAATTAATTTGTCTCAGATTCTGTATAACCATGAACAAGTCAAGAAAGGCTTTCTTGTGTTAAAAATTATGAGATATCAAAATTCACAAAATTGAAAATAAAATGTGACAGGGAATCAAACGTGTCCTTACTAAATTTCAAAATATTAATATTTCCTTTTTGAACATTTAAGCTTGTATTCAGTTAGCCTGAGTTTCAAAGGAAAATGTAACTTCAAGCAATTTTTGTTTTCCATTAAGAAAATGCTGACACAAGTCCTTCAGAAATTAAAAAATTTTCCCACTACTTTCTAAATCAAACAATTTTGAAACTATGACCCTTCCCTGAAAACATTTTGGTTGCAATGACTCTGTAGTTGTATGAGAAAACATACCATTGTGACTACACGTGATTCCCTATCCCCTTGTGAAATCCCAGAGAAAGCAGATTCCCATCCTGTTACACATTTGGGTCCACTGCTTAACATTTCTGTGAAGTGAATAGACAGTTCAGGAGTATTTTAATTCTTCCCTTATATATTTTTTTTTCAATTATGTTGTTTGGATAATGCAATAAGGAGATTAATGTCAATCTTAAAAGGAAAATTAACAATTAAATAAAATTCATAATCAGGGCATGAAAGCTCTTGAAACTAGCAGCTTGACTGGCTATTTTCTGATACATTGACCTTATGCACACAGTGAGGGCAGTGCACACAAGCCTGTACTCCATCCCATCAGAGTGCAGGGGAAGGGTTACATCAGCTCATCATGCAGCTTCTCTGCTTTTATTCTAAGCCAAGAGGCCAATGGTTTCCTCTGTAATTGAGCTGAAGGACATTTAAAGATAATTAATAAGACTTGGTGAAACTAGTATTATTTGTTGTGTTGTGTGCCTTCTAGTTTTTTATTGCCTGCTTCCACAGCTTAAAGACTTTTCTTCAGAAAGGTTGAATACCAACTGTTCTGAAAGTAGTCCCAAGGCAAGGCAGAATATAAATAGCTCTGCTGCACAATAAGCCGAAGGCTCCACAGAGGCGAAAGTACATCAAGTAATTAAAAAATACTGAATCATATAAGTAGGGAATATCCCTTTACAGTTGCAGGACATATATATTAAAAACACTACCAGGATCTGAGTTGTTTTTAACTGTGGTGCCAATGGGAGAAATGCATAAACAGGAAGGGTAAATGCACAAGGGGAACAGTCTGGTCCACATGCAGAACTCTGCCTGAGGCAGGTCCACCTTCCCCACTTCCCCTCAAGGAAGGAACAGACTTTTGTCACCCTTCTAAGAGCACGTAAGCCATGTGTCCTCTTCCTACAGCTGCAGATCCACCAGCATTGTGTGCCTAAGTCATCCCAGGTGGCTCTTGCCTCTTCCAGTCCCTCGCCAGAGGACCAAGAGCTACCAGAATGATGGGCATGGGGTGGACACGTGGATGGAGTCCCCATCACAACCCCCTTATATATTTATTTCTTTATTTATTTACGCACTAGACCATTACCTATCCCATGCCTGCTTTATTTTCAGAGGATCTGGTTTCTCCACACTGCCACGGTTTCCACAGGTGGAGCAAACCCAGCCATGTGTACTAGCCCTCTGCAGCAGCAGCCAGCTCTGATGTGAAGCAGCTATCTGACTGCACACGGGAAGGCTGTGCTTTAATTGGCTCTTTTTCTTGGGCCTTTCATACTGGCATTGACTTGACTTTATAGGAAGTCCTGACATGCAACCAGTGCACAAGGCCTTCCGAAGTCTCATGAGCCACTGAAGGGAGGCTAAGCAGGGCCCTACCTGACACTGCAGCACCATCCATCATGTCAGCAACCTCCACAGCTCTGGGAGCATGATTTGTTAGTTAACATAGCCTTTTTCAGCTCACTCTCCAGTAGCATACACCGATGGAGACCTACAGCTTTCAGAAAATTGCACAATAGACAAGAGAGGACTTACCAAAAACTACGCCAGGTCCAAACTGGATTTGGACTGATTTGCACTGATTTGGATCAATCAAACATGTCGCTGAAAATATTTATTTATTATCCAGATGATCTTTCTTGCCATAGAATCTGAGGCAGATTATCTTTGCAATTAAAATGAGATTGACACTCCTTAAATGTAGTTTTTATCTCCTTTCAAACATATGCAAGGGGTAGGAAACAGAAACCTTATGGATGTGGACTTTTTCCTGTTGTTGTTTACCTCTTCATTTATAAGAGCAAGGATATATGCAGCACAAATATTCTAACAGCTACTGGTGGTGCACTGCATGCTGTATCAGAGGAATAAAGAACGGAGCTGATGGAATGGGGAGAGTAATTTGCTGTGCACTGGTTTTAGCTGCCAGTGATTGCAATGGGAACTCAGCAGATGTTTTCTTGATAAAGGTTGTTTCTTGTTGCAGAAGCAGCAGCAAAATCCATAGCGTTTTTCTGCAGGACTCTGCACGTCATGATTCTGCCATTTCAGTTAGTCTTAACAGCTGGAGGATAAAAAAAATGTTCCACTGCATTATTTGAAATTTGTCACGTTGATTTAGTTTCATTACTGTTATTAAATTTTATTCTGGAATGGTTTACATATCAAGAATACATAATGGGTTTCTGTGTGGCCTGGGATTTATTCCTTGAATGAGGAAAGGACTGTACTGTGACAAAGTCATAAAGCCTTATTGACTTGATCCTTTGCCATAAACATAGGATTCAGGGAGTTAGACTGAATATTAAATTGATACAATGGTTGTATTTTCATCAGGAGAATAACTCCTTCCAAAACAGAACCTAACACTAAGTCTAGATATATTGAATTGTTTTAGAAATCTTCTATTACCAGGCACAAATAGGAAAATATTCTCCTAATTAGGCAATAAGAGTAAGAGAAACAGCACAAATATGCATATTTAACATATTGTTCAGATCCCGAAGGAAAATAAATAAGACAAAAAATGTAACAAAAATTAAATGTGCACAGACATATGGAAGGATTTAAATATGCAAAAGGGTGTTTCTAAACAAAGAACTACAGAACAGAAAAAGGCCTTTCAAAATGTAAGTTGTATTAAAAGACAAGATGAGCAAACAAATTGAAATTACAGATGATACTCCAGTTTGATTCAAATTCAGTTTTTGGATCTCTTCTTTTCTAATGGGACCACTCACAAGTCCAAAAAACTTTTGAGTTGGCTCTAAATTTTGTGTTATAAGCCAACACTTGAATGTGAGTGACTGCCATTTTGTCACGTTCCTAGAGGGCAATTTGCACACAGGAGAAAGTTGCCATGTCATATAATGTAAATTACTCAAGATCACATGTCACCTCAGAAAGATATACTCTTGCTGATTTGTAAATTAAAGACAAGCCACAAAAGTTCCTAATTCCTTCACAACATAACTACTCATGAGTTTCTGCTGAAAGACTGCCATCAAAAGGCAATAAATCTTCAGGAAATAATATCACAATGCTAGCTCTAAAGCACTCATGACTTTTTCCCAACTTTCTCTGAAATATTTCTTCCAAAAGAAAGCAGATGGCAAAATACTCAGTGGGTCAACTTTTGTTTTCAGACACTCCCAGGGGTTTCCATTAATTTGAATCGTCTCTGCACAGACACAGACAACAACAGAAATCGTTACCCACCCTTCCTTAAGATCACCAAAATTTTCCTTGCCTCACTATCAGAAACATTATTTGAAACCAGCGTGGTTGTTCAGTGCATTCTGGATGCATAAGCATAAGGGGAAAAGCAAACTAATGCTTCTCGCTGAACTGGATTCACAGATCCAGGACATGCCTGGGTCCAACCCAAATCCATCCTTTTCCTGGTGAAGCCCTTGGACAGACGACCTGACCTTGCTGCTCCTCTGCGAACCCAGCCACCCAACCAGGCAAAACCAGGTCTTCTCTGGAAGTCACATAGCACTGCTGAGCTGAAGTGTCTCAAGAAGCTAAATCACTATAGAGTACCAGATTTATTTATTTACTGGTTTACTGGGGAGAAACAAATTCCTTAGAGGACAGATTTGCAGAAGAATTCAGTGCTGACCTCATTGTGTCATTACTGATGTCAGCAAAACCTGCTGCAACAAAATAAGCCCAATGATGGACGAGTCTGAAAACCTCACATGCTGTAAACCATGAAGAGGTTCACAGCACCTTCATTCGCTGCATTGCTGCTAACGAACAAAGCCCAGCCAGGGACAAGGGCTTCTGGCAGCTCACGAGGGAGCGTGTCGGGCCACACAGCCCCCAGCGTGGTGTCCCCAGCCGGGTGGGCGCCGGAGACGTGCGCTCGAGCGCGGGGAACCCCATCCATCGTGTTTGTGCTGAGGTCTTGGGTGTTGCCAGGGGTTACTGTGCACACAGCGAGGGACAGGGGCCGCACAACGAGGGGAAAAGCGTTTCAGCCCAAAAAAGGAAAACATTGGCTACAGAAATGCAACGACAGAGGCAAACCACCAGAGATAATCAGATGTTAATATAATCACATTCCTTTCCATGTAATGAAAAAACATCAGAAAGCACGAAGAACATGTTTCAAGTAACAGAGGGGTTTTTCTAACAATAAATTCAGATAAGTCATATGCAACTGCATGAAGACTAGAAGAGAAGAGCCACTGCAGACCTACAAAATCAGCTTGGCGCACCTCCATGAGAGCTGTGCTGCTGGGCTGGGGCCAAGCAGGACCCCCTCGCTCTGCCCTCAGCTGCTCCCAGTGCCCACAGCCACCAACCCTGACCCAGCAGAGAACGAGGCTGAAATATTGCTGCTGGCACCAACCAACCATGAGGTTCAAGCAGTCCACAACTGGGAGGCATTAAACATTTACGGCTGTGTGCACATCAATGGCATCTCCTGAGCAGCTGTTCAGAAGGAAGGCGGAGGAGCCCCCCACAACACCTATTCTGAGTGAAGGCAGCCAGCAAAACAGCCAACACCTAAATGTCGCCTGCTCCATCTTCAGACCACACACATTTGCTGTTAGTCACCTAAATGCAGGCTGTTCTTCAGGTGCTTTCATTTCTCACGCTTGCACACTGTGAGAAAATAATACTCTGCTAGTCCTAGGTTAAAAAAAAAAACCTTAAATTTTTATAAGAGCACAAAGTTGTTAGCTTGAGAGTCCTGTTTTCCATAAAACTCACATTCATAATAAGCAATAAAAATGGAAGTTTGCTGCAATGTAACTCATGAGTCTGCCTAAAACGTAGATCTGAAGAGATCTCCATTAAAGGTAAAATGTATCATAGGCTTCATGCCAGACCATTCTTTTGTTTCTTTTCAATAAGAGAAAGAGTGCCAACTATGATAAAGTTTTATAAGGAAGTCACCTATTTTCTAACAACATGACTGGAATTAGCCATTCATTACATGTAGGCTCTTAACTACTATTAATTGGCATCTCTTTCCTTCTCATCTCTGAGTAAGCCATGAATACTTTTTTTGATTGTATTTCTAACTCAACATTGATATTTACTGCATTCCATATAAAATTAGACATTCCTCTGTTTAAAAGGAATCAAATGAAAGCCAGAGACCCGACCTGCTAAGTGCGGTGCTTTTCACAATTTTTATCAATTTCTTTGGTAAGATCCACATTGAAGGCACAAGGTTGTAGCAGCACATCAGATGACACATGTAGAAAAACCATGCTGCTCTGAGTCCTTTTTGCCTAATCACAATGGATTCATAGCACATTGAAATCAATAGCAGAATTTGCATAGACAGTATTGAACTTTAGCTGCCTCTGGCAGTATAGAGAAAGGGCAATCTGCAGTGGGGTGAAATGATGGTTCTGCCAATTAACCCGGCTACAGTGCACTGCTGCCACATCCGAGAGGACTACAGGCAATCTTTGTAGCATATTCCAAGGAACTTCTGAAAGAGTGAGCCCTACCTGTAATCAAATTAGTCACTGTAAGAATATCCCTAATAACTTAAACTTAGATGTTGATAGAACCAGACAGCAGCTCAAAAAAATTGCTCTACCCAGGAATATAACTCAGAATGTTAAGTATTAAAAATGTGAATTATTAGATCAGTCTCATGCCTTTCTCCTGACAACAGGAGAAATCTCCTGCAACATTATTTCCTAATGCTTTTGTGTGTTTGTTATTTTTTTAAATATACTACACTAAGTGGCAAAGAATGTTGGATAAACAGAATAAGAAGGGGTTTTTTTACCTCCCTATAGGTCTTGTTCATGCCACATGGTCGATTTGCCTCACTGCCATCCCTTCGTTTTCCCATCTTTAATAGGAGAGAGAGTAATACCTGTCTGTTCTTTAAGACATTTATGCTGATTACTTATCACTTACCAAAATCTTTCAAACTGAAAGAAGTGTCACAGAGGCAATGTGGGACATAAAATTTGTCTTTCACTATGTTTCTTACTTCCTTTTTGTGTTGAGAGCCAAGACTCACTTCTGATAGCTATCATGTTCTACTCCTTCTCTCATCAATTATTTGAAGAAGTTACTGTCATCCAAGGCTATATTTCTAATGATTTTTTTAGTTGTGTAATTTAAAGAGTGCAAAATCATTGAATTTCATCTTATTCTGGAGATTACTAACTGTAATTATACATGGAAATGATGAAATGAAGAAAAACTAGATATACTCTAATCCACTTTCAGGGTCTAGCATAAGAAATCTATGTCAGTTATGCTAATTTCAAACAGTGTAAGTTCACCAGTGCTTCAGAAAAGTACGACTGGTATCATTATGGAACAAAAGTTTGTTCACAACAATGATTTCATTTTCCTCACAGAAATAGTGTAGCTCAATAAAAAGACAAATTATTCTCTTCTGACTGTTTGGTCAATCAAGAATTGCAAGTCAAATATAAACACACCTTAAACCAAACCCAAAAGACCTCCTCAAAACCTTCAGCCCTCCCAAACCAATTGAAAAAAACATATTGCAAAATTTTATGTTAAGCAGAGAGTTCAAGGAGATTGACCCTGGTTCTTTCAAAGGCTTTAATAAGTATTCTTTGAAGAAAAGAAATGCTAGTGAGAACAGATCCTTTCACACATGAGAAGAATAAATGAAAGATTCAGAAATGGCTCTGACATTAAGTTCCTTTCAAGTATTTCTTCAGTGGGAAAAAAAGGGAAGAAATGCTGGGAGCACTGAGGGAGTGGGATGAGGATCCTGTGAAAGAAACTGCAACAACTGATAAAGGACATATAGGGAAACACATTAGGGAAATGTGAACAAATAATAAAACCTAGACAACATGCATTCTACAGGACTTAATTAGCTAAACTCCTTTATGTTCACTGTGCACAAGCCAAATGACTGAAAAATTAGATCAGAGGGAAATATTAACATTACCATCTTAAACAACAGCAAGGGTACTGCAGACAGACTCTCTGGTAAATCCAGTTTCTGTTCCTAATGGTCACTCTGTCTTCCGTGAGCCTTGGGTGCAGGGCCTTGAGTAAGGACAGGGGCCTATCCAAGTGCAGATGAGCTTTAATAGGCGCACAATGTTGTATCTCACAGGATCTTAGCTGAAAAAGTAATTCACATTGGCTCAGTCATTTCCATGTGGCTTTCAAGCTGCTGAAGTAATGAAATTACAGGAAATAAGCTGCAATGTAGCAAGGTGGTGGGAACTGTCTCCTGGCTGCCATGTGGATGACTGCTAGGAACAGTCTGTTGGACTTCTTTATTAATGATCTGGAAGAGACTGCACAGCACTTTGATGAAACTCACAAATACGAGTATGAAAGACAGAAAGACAGTGTACAAAGAAAATAATAGAGAATTTCCTAGAGAAGATAGAACCATGGGAACAAAATAATTAAGGGAGACTCTACTTGGAAAATAATGCAGCCTGGGAGAGCATCTGAGAAGGAATAACAGGAAGGAGAAATCTCAGATGCAATAATGATGAAAGAGATGTAGGGAGATAGCTCATGCTAAATGACGTGAATTGATAATGTGCTATGGTGTGAAAAGGCCTGTACAATACCAGACAGGGTAAACAGTGCCACATCACTGAGAAAGGAACAAATACCACTCTCTGCATGCTGCTGGTACAGCGCCATCTGGAATATTATACATATTTCTGGATATTGACGAATTTGAGAGTTCCGTGAAGAGCACCAAACATGATCCAAAGACTAAGAGGATTGATTTATGAGGAGACATGAGAAGAGTTAAAAATATAAATTGCTTGGCTAAGAAATGATTAATGGGGCACATGATAACAGCCTGCTAATATTTGAAGAAGACCACTGGTGAAGGAAAGGCATTTTTCAGCAGGGTTCTCAAGGAACATCAGAGTCCAGAGAGCAACTGAGAAGCAAAACATATACTGAGTATCAAGAAATGCTTACTGATCATGAATTATCATAACCTGAGGAAGAATTTCCTCAGTGGGAGAGGAACAGAGCTTTTACTTGTGGCTTTTGAACACAGACTTGAAGAATTCCTTAAGAAACCTATGTACCCACAACTGCAAAAGTTTGAACTCTTAACCTCTCTGATCCATTCCAGCTTAGCCAAGCAGCCTACAATTCCCTCTTCCCCAAGATGATTTGGGCATATTTATAAAGATGTTACATTCTTACTTGTGTTTTATCCCATGCTGTTTGCTACCCTGGCATTCATCAAACTAAAATAAATAATAGCTGCTGTTAGAGAAATACTTTTGTTACTCGAGGGCCAGTGAAAGTCTCAGCACCTGTCTTACCACTGCACGCAAATAAGGAACCAGGAGTCCGGCACCTACAGAGCCTTTCAGTGCCTGGGTTCCCAATGAGCTACATTCAAGGTCAATATTAGATGCAAGTGCTTCTTCCTTTTTTTTAAGGTGAAAAAATAACTGTATAGCAAAGCCTGACTACTCTGGTTTGTCAGAAAGCTCATGGTAGGCCAATGACACTGGAAAAACAGTATGAACCTGGCAAGGCATGGAGCTGGAAGGTAACTGGAATCCTTCTTCATCCAGCCACAGGGTGTTACCCAGGCAGACACAGCGCCGTAACACGTGTCACGCAGCAGCAACAGCAGTTTTAAATCTTGCAGCTCCCTTAGCTAGATATATCTCCCAAAGTTAGATTAATTGTGTATCTTTCATCTTCAGCCATCTCTGAAAGGCCTTATCTTTATCTCTGCCTTCAGAGGTCCATAAATTTCTCCGTGTTCAAAGGCTTCATCCCTTCCCCCAGTCCCTCTCTAGTTCAGATATCCTCAAACTCCAGCACGACTGGCAAATCTCTCTGTATTTAATCCCCTTAAATTATCTTCCCCTTCATACCTCCTTCCTTGTCTTTCACCAATTTCCTTCCAATGCTTCACTGCTATGTTCATCCTTGCTGAATCCTTCTATTGGCAACCTCCTTTCTATCAAAAACTTCCCCATTATGGAAATCAACATTTCTACTTTCTTTTTTTCCTGCTACAAATTTCCCTGGTGCTGGAAACCTAAAATATTTAAAGGCCAAGTCAATTTGAAAACCATGGAGTTTGTTTGAATGTTTTCACTTTTTCCATGGACATCTTTTCCCCCTCTCCGGAGAGAAAATTATCCATAAGCTGTTGCCAATGGTTATGCTTAAAGCGTTTGCCGAAGAACCTAATGTGAAATATATTCAACTTTAACGCTTGTTTTCTGCTAAGTAAAGGAATTTAAATCCCTAAAAAAAAATTGATTTCATTTGTAAGCAGGCAGCTATGTTTTCAATGTAATTTTTATTCATGTTTTTCTTCATCAGATATGACTGATTCAGGTAGATCAGTCCCTGTACACTAGGTTACCATAATTATGCACTATACCCGTTTCAAAATTAGTTCCAGCTAGTTAGCTTCACTGCAAGACAATTCACACTGCCAATTGAGAATTTAACCTAGTTTGATGATGGATACATATAAACAGCAAAATCCATTATTTATATACTGTAGGAAATAAACTCTCTGGCTGGCCAGGGACATGAAGCATGTGAAGCGTTTTCATTTTAGATGGTTGGAAATTTTAAACTCAAGCAGCTTTTAATCAACATACTATTGAAAACGAATTTCAGCAGTTGCATTTCTTATTCAGCAGTGGTACAATGTAACTGAAAATAGAAGCTCCAAAAGCTCGATGGTCTATGACTCAACATGTGTTTATAATAAATTAGATGTAAATAGCGGTTATGGTGTACTAAGAAAAGCCAGAAAAGACAACCAGTTTCAATATGCTGGAGGGGCTGCGAAAAGGGCCATTTCTGTCCAACTGTTCCGAAATAATTCCTATAATTCAAGGACTCACATGTATCATTGGTTTCTATTATTATCAAGTTGCAGTAGCATCTAGATGCTCAAGTCCCATAGTACTAAAATAGTTCTCACAACACTAGCACCAGTTACCAGAACTAGACACTGTTGTCCCTCACTCTCAGCGTGGGCAGCAAGGCTGGAGCAGGCTCTGGGCTGAGGAGGAGCTGCAGGAGCTGTGCAGAGGGGTGATGAGCACTGAGGGGTACAGGATGAGGGCACAGAGTGAACTCCCCTGAGTTACCTGCGATCCCGGTAATTCCCCCCCACTGCAGTGGGCACCCGGCACTGAACGGAGCGAGGCTGCAGCAAACCACCTGCAGGGTCACACCTCAGATCCTCCAACAGAGGTGAGGGCCTTATTCCCCATGAACCAAGAGGTGTAAAGACCATTGTAAATTTGACTTAAATAGCCATGGTTACACAAGTAAAAGGGAATTAAGAAAAGTGTTCAGCCTGAAGCACTGGAGCAATGAGCATCTCCCCACACATGCGTGTTTACTGAAATACAGTGAATTCTCTCTGCAAGTAAAAGGAAGACAAGTTGGCTTTATTTCTAGGTCTGGTTTCCTATACTCTTAACAGCTTTCCTTTAACTCTAGGTGAAGATGGCTAATTATGAACCACACAGACAGACGGTGAAGACTGCACATCCCACCGAGTGACCAAGACACAGGCTACAGTTTTTCACAAGGACGTTATAAGAAGAAAGTCTTATAAAAATCAGTCATAGATTCACTATGTGAAGCGATGGCCTCCATCACTCCCCTCCATTCATCCCTATCCTGCATCCCTGTGCTGTAGTTGTGGAAGCTCATTCATTACTGCCATGCCCTGGGTCCTCTTTCGTTCCTCAGGTGAGGGTGCTGGCTGGAGGGAGCTGGGTGCTGCGGAAAGCAAACATATGCTGGAGACCTGCCTGTGTAACACAGGACCTAGCATGGGCTGGGAGGGCAAACTTGTTTCCTTTGGACTGTGCACACTTCTGAGGAGAATGACAAAAGTTTGTTGCAAAAGTTTGTGACAATTTGGTACAGAGAGCCATTTGGGGTGAGTCACTGGTAAGACTTCAAGATTGTGAGTTGGAACAAAAATCTCACTGGAACAGTACAAGAACTATTTAAATTTTTTAAATTATAATTTGTCATGAAGGAAAAGAGAACACTTCATGCAAAGGCAATTTTACAGGAGTGATTGCTCTGACACGAGCAGCGGGCAGTAAGGGAGGTGCCAACCCAGGAAAATGTGTGTGGAGCTATTAGCACAACGTGCATGGGAAGATAAAAACTAAAAATCCAAGTGAACTCTCTAGCAGAACATTAGACAGTATTGCAGCTGATGACAATAAAGATCCCACATTAATACTTCAGTACGAAAAGGTGCAAATAAAGAGCTTATTGAAAAGAACACAGAATCAGAGCTTGATCTGTATTTAGAACAACTGAGTTTGAGAGCACGCATGGAGCTGTCACCTGAGCTCTTTTCCAACAGAAACTTTTTCTAACAGAAAACAGAAACGAAGACTAGCTGCATTATTAGACACTGGGGACTTGTAAAAATGGAGGCTGAGACAGCAAAGCAAACTCCTCAGTCAAACTCAGTGCTGTCAAATCCATCTCATCCTGGAGTAAGAGTGAGAGCTGGTACTGAACTTCATGGGATTCTGAGCTTCTTGGAAATTGCAGATGTGTAATTTTTACAGCAATTGCTATAGAAGTGATCCTTTAATTTTCTTCCATACATCCTCAATACCCTCTGCAGACTCATTAGCCTTCACTAGTTATTATCCCTGATGTGATCCATTAGGTCGACTTGTATTACAGCACTGGTCTTTATTTCGTATTACACAAATAGGGTCAGGCACACATTTAATGCAAACCTGAAATGTGCAGTGATTCAGGGACCTTTCAGGTATTGTATTTATGCGAAACCATCTAGCTGGAATATGAAACTTGCTATGTATTCAGTGTTCAATTTAAATACAGCAGCTCATTATTTTTTCAAGTACAATTTCAGAGTTTTTAATTGTTATATAAATAAACCGCTAATCAGGTGGATGAGCAAATACTGTGATTTTTGTCGTTGTTAGAAATATGCAACTGTAAACATATTTATGTTGGGCAAAATATACAAATACTTAAACAGATGAAGGAAAATAGCCCTCGTATCAAAGGTCATCGGTTTTCACAACCTGTGCCAGAGAATACTGAAATTGTCAGTGGAAGGAACAGAATTGCAAAAAGCACAGAAAAGAATTGCTTGTCACATTGTCATGGCCCACCACCTACTGCACTTCCAAACAGCAGATTATGATGGGGTCAAACTTTTTAGCAGGGTCTGTTGTAATGGAACAAAAGATAACGGTTTTAAACTTAAGGAGGGTTGATTTAGATTAGATATAAGGAAGCTTTTATGATGAGGGTGGTAAAACACTGGAGCAGGTTGGCCAGAGAGGTGGTGAACGTCCATCCCTGGAAACATTCAGGGTGGTCACGTCGGTCTAGTGGAAGGTGCACGGCGGTTGGACTAGAGGGGCTTTAAAGCTCCTTTCCAACCCAAACCACTCAGTGCCTCGGTGATGACAGGCGCTCGCGGGGGATGAGCCCTTCTCCCGCGCCCAGAGCGGATTCGCTGCTCCGCTGTGACAGGAGCGGCGCACCGCACGGACGGCAGCAGCGCGCAGCCCGCTGCGAGGCTCGGCCCCCGCCACACCGGAGCGCTGCGGGGCTCGGCCCCTGCCCAACCGCAGCCCGCTGCGGGGCTCGGCCCCCGCCGCACTGCAGCCCGCTATGGGGCTCAGTCCC
>VWPU01021687.1:0-12981 GCA_013398955.1 Callaeas wilsoni | reverse complement strand
GGCGGCGCGCGCCCAACGCGTCATCGCCCCGCGCTCGGCCCGCCCACCCGCGCGTGCGCGCCGCCGCCCCTCCCGGCGCCCTCAGGGCCCCTCAAGCACACACAAGCCGGGTTTAGTGAGAATACAGCTGGTTTAATAATTCAAATAGCAGCTCAGGATGTTTTCCCCCCGCTCGTTATACATGGTTGCACAATCTGAGGCTGATTAAGTACAATCAAGTTTTTCAAAATCATCGTTCCCAGGTTTACGACATGCAAGTGACCATGAAAATATTTGGCTTTTTTTTTTTTTAAACTTTATTCTTTTAAGTTTCTGAACAGGCACTTACATGAGGGAGTTGGATTTGCTCTCAGCCGAAGATATCCGCGTTAGGAGTATCCTAGCATAAAGTACACAGAGTCTTTGCTTTATCAAAGTGCCACAGTAATAAAACAGTTCTTACAGAAATGTAATTTGATTATTTACTTACTCATAAAGTAAGGTTACCAATGACACTTGCACCGGAGTTGAGAAGCCTTGGTTAAAAGGCCAAGTGAACTACAAGTGCAAGTTGCCTTCCTCACAGCAGGCTTCGATTTGTGCCCAAGCCACAGGTCTGATACCAGACTCCACGCTCTGTGGTGAACAGATGAACACTAACTCCTTTAAGCTACTTCTTCAAACACTAAATGCCTACGAGATGATGATAAACACAAACAATCTGCTGTGCCAGACAAGCTTCTAAGTTTTAAGGCTTGCCTGGCTTCAAATACCTTTGCAGAAGACCACAAAAAGCTTGTTTGCCCTCTAACAGGCCCAGAAGGATGTCCTTTGAGGACCTTCTGCCTCTCCTGTCAGGACACTTACAGAGACTGACTGTGAAGACAATGGAATCGTGAAGCCAGGAGGAAACAGTTTCACATATTTGCAAAATGATCAGTGTTACCAGCGTTTACTTCATCAATAAGATAACTATGTTCAAATACTTTATCCGCTCACCACCTGAAGGTGAACTAAGGACAACATCTCTACAGTCACTAATTACTGGGTAACGAGCCCCCAAAAGCTAGGAGCGACTCATGTGAAAGGCTTCGAGAAGTTTGACAGAGAACTGGGGGAGAGAGGGCAAAGATGCTTCCCAATATTCTCTGACAGATGCAAAGCCTCTTAGAACCGCTGGCGAGGTGTCTGAAGGCTCCCCAGCTACCAGTCATAGTGCATGTACATGCAGCTTCAGTTAAACCCTGGCTAATGTAGTAATTAGGAGATTTAGGACAAATGCACCATAAACCTTGATTTTTAGTGTGATTTAGTCAATTGTGTCTTAATGCAGTTTCAAAACAAAACAAAGCAAATAAGCAACATTGGAAACAAACATGCAATAAACAACATGAGAGACGGGAAATGCTTTAGTCTACACTGTAGAGGTGAGCAGCAAAAATCAAATATACCAGCCTACCATGCATGGAAATAACTAGATTTAAGCTTTTGCATACCCAAGTGCATATAACATTATCAAATAAAAGTAAATGTGCAGTATAAAATAGTAGCTTAAGAAAGTTCCAGTGTTTGAGAAAGCACTTTATTTTAAATGTATATACATACTTGAATGTTTAACTGAAGAACGCTTTAGTAGTATGGTAAACGCAGCACTGCAAGATGAAGGAAGACAGTTGTAATGGGAATTCTGGCCTTCTTTTCCCACAGGCTGCTGCCATCTCTAACCTGCTGAAGCATTGCAAAGTTTTTCACCTTAGACCAGTTCACATTTCAGGCTGCTCAGCAGATGCTTGTGACTCTGGAGATTCAAATCGCTGGTGGAAGTTTGTCCGTTGTTTCCTCAGCTTCTCAGGAGCTTTCCTCCATAAAATTATTTCCTGTTTGAGGAAGAAAACACTCTTGAAATCAACATTTACCATTAAGGCAACAGCATCAAGTATCTTAAGTTCCTGATAAACTAAGACTTTTGGGAAAATAACAAAAGATAACCAAACACAAGAGCTCACAAAAAAAAAGCATCCCCACTACTTACCAGTGCAGTTCATATAAAAGTAACACAAAGACACCACCATTAACTTTACATATTTATTTACTGCTTGAATACTTGCCATCTTGAGCAGTCACCCCTTCCTCAACTATCCTACCCTCAATTGTAATAGTATTAAAGAGTTCAAGAAATTTTTCTTCCTCCTTTTCTCAAAATCCAAAGCCTACCATAGCCACTGTATGCTCCAGCTACCTCTTGTTTTCCATGTTTAATTATACTGTCTTGTCTGCTTTGTAGTAGAAGATTCTGATCTAATCCACACAGCTTCTTCCAGTGACCCTTTTGGCTATACCTTTCCTCAGCATCACCTCATCTTCTCTAACATTTTCAGTCAAATGTCTTAGTCTTAATAAGACTTTGCAGTTTTGAACCGAGGCTAATGCAGGAGGGGAGATTTCTCTGCAGGAGTTTAAGGAAGCAAACAAATGCACCAGTAGCTCATTTTACCCACACAGTTTTTTGTCTGGGGTATTCCCAGTGCAAGTCCTATGGTACCGAGCACCCTATCCTTGCTGGAATAGCATCCAGCATCCCCCTTGGCTCCTTTTCTGCAAGCTATCATCATCTATAGAGCTGTCAACACACTTGCCAGCAGAAATGCTTATGCCACACATGAAGCACAGGTGGCTTCTAACCTGCTGAAGGTTCCAAGCAGCCTGTACAACAGCCCAGATAATTCTGCAACGGGACTGCTGCAGACCATACCTGCTGTTTGAAGTATCGTCTGTCTTCTTCATCCACAAGCACCAGATTTAAGAAGTACCTCACTGAAAATTTTTTGTTCACATCCCTCATTGTTGGAGTTGGGTCGTAGCCTGCTAAGAACAGTCTTATAGGAATTGATTCACCTGAACAAAAAAAGAAAGCTTCAATTAGTTCCTTAAAACTGGAATAATTAGTACAGTTTCAGAAGACATGCAAAATAAAAGCAGTTTCCCAAGCACTGTCTGTCCCTGTTTCTTGGTTTAAAAAAAAAACCCAAACACGCACAAGACAAAAAAGGCACCCACCAAAAAATCAGAAACATAACACTGAGCAAAGAGGCAAGTATGAAAGGAAAAGTCAGAATCCTTTCTCAGTGCAAGCACGGTAGCCAGGAAAGCCAGAAGGATCAGTATTTTGAACTCTCTGGAGCTGGTCTACAGCATGGAGTCAAGTTTGTTGAAAGAATCAGTCACAGAATTCCCAATGGTAAATAAGGGTAAAGTTACTAGGATCCCGAGTGAAATGCCCTAAGTCCATAAAAACGTCTTCTCCTAGTAGAAAATGCACCATCATTTCAGCGACCCAAGGAGAAGTGTGGTTGCTCCAGTTAAAAAAAATTGTGTAAGTAATCTCTTCTGGCCCAGATCTTTTAAATAGTATTTTAACACTAAATGCTCACCCTTTAAAACAACTCCAGTTATTTACCTTTAACTGGTGCACCATCCATTATTTCGTACTTTGCAATGGTTTCAGTCTCTGTTGTGGTACTGGGTCCTGGTGAAACAAGTTTTCACTGTGAGAACACACACTTCGGTTTTAAACACTTACAAATTTTTATCGCAACAATTTCCACTCCACAGCATTCACATGAACACAGCGCTGCATTTTTGCCTTTGTCCTGCACATAAGTCAGAGGTGGCTAAAGCAAGCAAAACCCTCTCCCAGGCAGGACATCTCTTTCTTACTCCTCCCCCTGCCACACTGTCACAGAACAGGCAGTAGCCAGAGCTTCAAAGGAGCCCTGGATATGCAAGCTTTCAATAAGGGATGGAATCTTGAAACTGCTCTGTTTGGTGAGCAGTGCTAGCAACTGATACTGCTAGGCCGTGCTCAGACTGGAAACCTGAAGGGTTATCAGCCAGCTCGAGAGCCAGAAATAAAGCAGAGCTTTCTGCCCTTCCTGTGCTGGAAGCTTTCTCATTCTACCTAAAAGAAGCTCCTGAGAACCCCAGCTACTGGGGGATGAAGTCTCATGAGCCACAGCCTTCCTTGTTGCAGCGAGTACACGCCTGATCTGCACTAATCAAGCTGTTTCTGTTTTGAAGCCGCTCGATTTCCATAATATCAATTTTCTTAGGATGACAGAAAATTACACATTTCTAGAACTGATTCATGCTAAGGTTTACCAAGCCCCCTTAACCAGTTAACCCCTGTAGAGGCAAGGGGGTCTTCAGGATGCCTTTTATACCTCTTCCCTTGTTCATTATCTATTAAGGCTGATTAAGCTGCTGTATATTTATGCCCCAGTTCCATTTACACGGGTTCACATCTGTGAAGAGTCACAAGAGTCACAGCCCCAGAACAATTAAACAGACTGACAGTGTTGACTACAAAGTATTATTGTCAAAGCACAAAATGCAAATGGTAGTCAAACAGCAGTGAGGAAGAAGCTGGTGGAGCACTAGTTTAGCCAGAGCTGCAACTACCGACTTCACTCTCCAGTTGCCAGGCTCAACTCGCACACAAGTTGCCATTTCCTTTGGACTTTGTTTCTCTTACCAATTCCAGTAATCTCCTTTTTGATCAGCTGCAACTCCATGTGCTGAATTTTTATTCTCACTAAGAGGAAATAAATTTTTCCAACAATCACATCCTTTAAGTGATACCTTTAAAAGAACAAAACGGGGGGTTTTGTTAAAGAATAAACACAAGTTTTACACCTTTCTTGAATACAAGTCACACAGGCAGTTATCTTATCTGCCTGGTAAGTACTTGGAGCTTACTTCCTCACTGAACTAAGCACCCCAGCTAGACCAGAGCGACTACAGTATTTCCATCATTCCATCGGTATCAGTAAAGGAGTGCTATCAGTCATACTGAAAAGGCGTAAATGCAAAAATTAAGTCTTAAATACTTGCTAGTGACCTTCCTGATAGTATTGAAGACAGAACAGCCAACTGTATCTCAAAAAGGCCATTGTGTAATTAGTACTTTACATTTTAAGTCTCCAGAAGCTGAAGTTGGTCACCATATATGACATACTGTACCCTTTTATACCAAGTTATTTACTTGAATGCATTTTGCTCTGACACTTACTTTGACTTATTGTATTCAAACTCTATATGGAGACAGTCTTCAATGCCTACTTCCATTTTAATGGAGTTGTTTACATCTGGGTACGTAGCGAGCTGGTGAACAATCAGATCATATTCCTTCACCAAGTCTGACAGCCGTCTCACGATTGTCACTTTTAGAAAATACCTAGGAAGAAAGCCACTGAATTAGCCAGAATTATTCAGATTTACTAAGTAAGAGCCCTCGTGTTCTCAAGTACAGATATTCTTTGAAAGACCAGTGTACAATCTCATAAGACTAAATAGAAAAGAGTAAGACACCAAAACAGAAGACAAAACACTCACATGTAGGAGTGTTTTCTTCAGTTGTGGGTATGTTTGGTTTGTTTTAAAGGAGAGACGTGGACTGTCTTCACTTGATTGAACTGAAAGAATTTTATTTATACATACAGCATTGAGCAATTCCAAATTAAGTAGGAAAGACCACACTGTGTCACAACTTCACAATTCCAATCAAGGCACACTAGCTACTGGCTGTTACATGTTCTATATAATAACTAAAAGGAGGAAGAGGGGGCAGCATAATTGCTAAATTAATAATTTTCTGCAGGGGAGGAGAGGAAAAAAAAAAGGTTTAACAGTTACAAACCTCAGTCTGACGTTGGCACCAATGTAGGATTCATATGGCTTTTCAACCTGCATGAATTCAAAGTCATAGTTTCTGCTTTGGGTCAGTTCTCCAGGTAAGGCCAGTTCTTTCACTAAGTTTACAAATTCATGGGTATTGCTTTTGTCATTGAAGAGTTCTAAAGTTAGGAAGTTAAAGGAAAATACATTTCAGCGTTTATTTTTAGTGAACAAAATTGTCTCTCATGTGGCAGGAGCAGGTGGGAGAGTAGAACAGATGCAATTAACTTAAAATATACATATTTGACCAAATGTTTTATTCAGGTTTTCGAATTACCTTCAGTTCTAGCAACCTACAGTTAGCATCCCTAAAGAACTAACTGGAAAGAAGAGAACACATTTAAGCTTCACTAGCATGGCATTGTTTTTTAATGACAGTTTAGCTAGCTTTAATAAGTACTTCTTGCTTTGCATGCTTTGTAATTAGCATTGCCTGGTTTTGGCTTCCAGCATTTATTGCTGCAGGGACAAAACCTAAGCAATGTCGGGACTGCTTTATTTAGGAGAGGCTGGTGATCCTAACCTGGTCTGCAGACTAACAACATCCATCAAATAATTTATTATGACTACTAGTCTACAATCAAATGACTTATTATGACCCCTGGTCTAAGGCAGTCATTTGGAAACAAAAGCAGTTTCACAGCAACAGCATCTCCTATCCCCAGAGCAGCATCAGTTACTCATTCATAGATTGCTGTCCTGCAATTCTCACCAAAAATTACCCTGAAAATCAAAACCCGAACACTTCAGTATCTAAAAATAAACTTCTCTACCATTCGAAACTGAACATCAGCACTGGTAGTTTACACAGACTGAAGTTCTGCAGAAAAGAATAAATGAACTAAACAAACCAACTCCACAGTTTATCACTGCCAATATGGGAGAAACTGACACTAACTAGTAACACCTATTTTCTAATAGGACCACAAATTATCTAAAAATGTACTTAGTTTGCTGTAACAAGCATTTATCTAATACATAGTTTATCTAATGCTGCATATCAAATATTTTTTGTGCCAGTCAGTCAGAAAAGCTGTACTCTGAAGAGTTGGTTTAAAATCCAGCTTTGATATGGAGTCAGTCTGCAAATAGTGCAGAGAGATCACACTACTGGAACGCTTTCTGCATTTCCATACTAAAACTTGGAAGGCTGCAAGAAAACAAGGACAAGTACAAAGAGCAGTAGTTTAAACCACTTCTGCATAACTCTGTGGACTTCTAAATGTAGCACAACAGAAAGTCCTAGAAATGCAGGAATTTCAAGAAACACTACACCAAATTAAATTCATCTAGAGAATAAAATGTATAAGAGTAGATGAAAACCAATCTGTACAGTTATTAGAAGACAACAGACTAAATGCAGCTGACATACCTGAGCTCTTTTTTTCCCCTGTCTATATGCCTCACTCCCACCACAGTGCTGCTTTATTCTGAAAGTTTAATTTTACAGCCTTACTGACCAAAACCTCAAAGCATAAAGCAGCAGGTGCCAGGTCTCAGTCATATCTGCTACATGACACTTCAGACACAGACTGCTGGAGCCTACTGACTGATGGGAAATAGGGAATTTGTGAAATTCCATTTAAAGTCAGTTGTATGAGGCTGAAACTTGAGTAATTGCTTCCAAGGGGGACAATAATGCCAACAGCTCTCTGAGAGGGAAGGAATTTTAGCTTCAGCCCAAGGGTGCCGAGAGATTACCTGGTAAGAAGTTAGATATAATAAAGATTCCTCATAGTTCGGCTCTAAGCAGACTTGGGTAGTTACAAGAAATTTACATTTCTAATAGGTTTTATAAAACCAACTACCATAGAATTTTTTAAAGTATTTTGCTATAGGCTGCCTCTTAATTTCTTTTCTATGCCTCTTCTCTTTCAGAGAAGACCCCAAGTTTACTTTTCCTAAATCTCTAGTGGTTATTAATCAAACTTTTAGCTATTCTGAGACAGACTGAATACTCACCGACCCGGTTCTCCCTCACATGTACATATCTTTCTCCCAATGACTTCCTGAGTAGCACAAATTAGTACCTCACTTGCTTTAAAGTAAGGAAAATACAACTTCCCTCTGGCACTTATCATCCACTGATCAGAACAGGTTGTATTGTTTGAGCCGAACTGCTGACAGTCACAAGTGCCAAGTTCCACAAACCACAAGCACCTAAAAGCCCCTTTAGAGCTTATACTCACCAATTTGTCCTACAAATTCAATTCTAATTCCTTGGTGCTCTAGTCTCTTCCCATGCTTAAGGGAGACGTTCACCTACCAAGGTAAAAAACAAACAAACAAACAAACACAACTTAAATTTTTTCAACATTTTCACTCTAACATGATCTCAGTAAAAAGGAAAACATATTAGTACACGACCATGAAAACCAAGATCTCCTCTCAACAGCCCTACCTGAGCTTGAAGGCAGCCAAATCAAACAGCTAAGCATGAAATTAAGAATTTCTAAGGCACCACTAAAACATTCAAGAAAAATCGAATCATCCACGAGACTGAATTTTATAACTAAAACTGAAATTTTCACCCTAAATTAAGTATCCAAGTCAGAGCTCAAGCAGCGCCAGTCATGATGCTTCAAAGCATCTTCTGACAGTCACATCTGGAAGTTCAAAAATGAACTGCCATAAGATTGATTCCTTTCAAGTCAAGTGAGCTTCAGTCCCTTCCCTGGCAGACAGCTAAATATTGGTGTTGGCAAAGTCAATGAAAAATAACAGATAATGAAACCTACTGTGAAGACTTTCATTTGTGACTCTGATTCTCAAAAACAGACAAGAAAGGATTCCACAAGGTTACTTTGTATTGAAACATGTAAATATTAAGCATGTAGAACGTTTTCTTGTAAAGCTGTGATGGCCAGGGAAATTCCTGTACTTTAAAATCCGAGTAGGAAGTAAACCACTCGAACAATCCATCTTTGTGGTGAAAAAAGGACGGGGTAGAGGGAAGCTGCCCAAAAAATTACTGGTCTCCCAGACCTCCTCATGCCACTGTGCTTGTGTTAGCCATAACTCATCAGGCACCTCTCAGGCATCGCCGATACAAGCGAGCAGCGCTCCAGCCAGTGATCATAAACTTCTCCCTCAGTTTCCTGGCTTTGAGGCCCATCTTGTGGCCCTTCACATCCCTGGAAGGATCTTTCTAGAGAAGCAGGATCTTTGTACGGAAAGGTATCACGAGAGCAGGAAGATGCCCAGTGAAATAGGTCAGTCAAGATAAAAGCAGGCATTCAGAAGTCAATCTCAGAACCCACCAATACCTGACTCAAGTCTTTTGAGGGAAAAGTGAATGATATCAGAAATATTCAGAGAGTGAGAATGGCTCCAGTAACACAGAGTGGTAGCAAGGAGTTCCTAGGTGCAATACTGATGTACAGAAATCCCTCTGGCAATCTCAACTTCGTTGTCTTTTTTGGCCAGTAAGAAAAACTCCTGTTGACTCAGCAGTCAGCTCAACTTCATGTTGCTCCTCTGATGCTCCTCTGATGCAATCCAGAAACCACTTCAGGGCACGGAACCAAGGCTTATCTTCAGGGTATGCAAATTTTTGACTGTGCCGGCCAAAAATTACTGTTACATGTATTGGATAGTGGACTTTGGAGTTCAAAGGGAAGGGGAAGGCAGGGGGACCCAGTTAGGAACAGTTTTCTCACCAGAAGCAATGGCAGGATTGCACATCATTGCACAAAAGCCTTATTCATAAATATGAGATGACCAGAAATAAATAAACAGCTACTATTCAAAAATGTTAAGTTTTATCATCTGCCTGAATGACTGTGGTTAAAAAGACCATACATAGCAAAACAGTTTCCTCTTTGAATAACAACACAAGCTGAAAATGCAGCTTTTATAGCAGTTTTTCATTTACCTTCCAATATGCATTTGCATGCCACAATCAGTACAGTCACTTTTAAATAAACAGTCACTTTTAAATAAAAATTTACCTTTCCTGAAACAGATTCTCCATCATAGAAGAGAAAATGCTTTTCTACTTTACCATCTTCTGTTTTGATTTCTGCCGGTTTTCGTGTTTCAGCATCATTAAGTACAACATCAATCTCACAAACAGGAACGAAAAGGTTTCCAAGAAAACTCTGGAATAACAAGAATTGGATAAGTTACTACGCAGTGGACAGTCCATTTTAAATGAGGTGTTTGCCTGCAGCTGTACACTATACACTGGGGAAAAAATATTTGTGCTTCCACGAAGTTACAAAGCCATTATGTATCAGAGACCCAAGAAACAGTGATGACAAAGGACAGCTGTTCCTCTAACAAATAACTGGAATCAGGTCAGTAACAAGCAGTGACAGCTCTTACAAGATACAATGTTTATAAAAAGTACACAGCGTAATTACCATTACTACTACTAAAAAACCCAGAGCACTAGAGCAAAGTAGAATGGAAAGAAACAACAACAGGAATATAATGCAAAGCCCAAAGCATCCCCCTGGCTGGGGAAGGGGAATAGGGATTTTATTTGCTGCCTCTGCCTACAAACCACAGCAGCAGCAGCTTTGAGAGGCAGCGGTTCTTCACACAGCCCACCTCAGCTGCACCAGGCTGCCATGGGAGCGAGTGGGTGTCACAAGTTCACCTGTAGCACTGCTTCAGGCACAGCGTTTGTCCTCACCTTCCCTCAGTATTCTCTACGCTCGAACTTTTGTCCGGCACCAAACACGAGAACCCAAGAGATCGTTCTTTGATCTTACACAAACACTTCTTACAAGAAGCTGCAAAACATGTTAGTGGCTCTATGGGAAACTCAGCAAGATTCGTACAAAAGCCAACATTTTCCTCCAAAGATTTAGGCACTAATCTGCTTTGATGTACTAAAGCAGACAACGCTTCACTAATTCAGCGCGATTTTTGTTGTTTTTTGAGAAATTACACTATGTTCTCTGTGAGAACATCTGCTTCAATCAGATGAATTTGGTATACATGAAACAGTCCGTCCTGGTTTTGGCTGGAGTTAACTTCTTCTCGATATAAGTTCTTCGAGAGTTAATTTCTTCTCAGTAGCTGATACAGTGCTGGTTTTTGGATTCAGTCTGAGAATAGCATTGGTAACACACTGATGTTTTAGTTGTTGCTAAGTCGGGTTCATTCTAAGTCAAGGACTTTCTTGTGCCTCCTGCTCTGCCAGTGAGGAGGTACACCAAAGAGCTGGGAGGGAGCACGGCCAGGACAGGTGAGCCAGACCAGCCAAAGGGATATTCCACACCTCAGAATGTCCTGCCCAGTGTATAAACTGGGGGAGTTACCTAGAACAGGCTGACGGGGGTCTGACATCAGTCAGCAGGTGATGAGCGATTGTATTGTGCATCACTTGTTTATTTTTCTTTTTATTATTCTTGTTATTATTTACCATTATGATTATACTTTACTTTGCTTCAATTATTAAACTGTTACCTCAACCTGCAAGTTTTATTTTTGCTTCTCCTCCCCATCCCACCACAGCAAGGAGGTGAGCGAGTGGCTGTGGTGGTGCTTTGTTGCCAGCTGGGGTTAAAGGACACAATTATTCTCACTTCACCACTTTAACATAAAAAAAAGGATTAAGAACATTTTCCAACACATTCTCAGGATCTGAAGTTTGAAATGCGGCATAAAAAACAAAGAGCCTAGGGGAAGATTTGATCTGAATGCTACTGCTCAGCAGTAGGAACACTGAGTGACTTCGTGCTCAGCCCTCCTAGCGCAGAGAGGACACAGAGCAAGCTGGAGCTACAGCAGTGATTCACACCAGACTAAACTGACTTTGCATGTGTTCAGCAACGGGCCCTACTTCAATCCACAAAGATGTGTATGACTCTAACTGAAATCCTGTTGTTATCTGCTGCTCACTCTGAGGGGACAGCAGCAGCAGATGACCAACAAGGCCATCAGATAGACGACCAAAATGTCTTCCAGGTCTCTGCCAAGCACAATTTGCACTGACTACTGAAAAAATATTTTTGTTTTTTAAACAGCGCACACTAGAACGATTACTGATTCTTGGCTTCTGGGGAAGGGCAAGAGAAAAAGAAGAAAGTTTCAACAAGAATTCCAAACTGTAGACTATTTTAAACACAAGATACTTTTGAGCATGGCCACATTTTTTCCTTGAAACTGTACTTGTTTTCCAGATTAGTCTTATACTCCCCTCTAACTAAACAAGGAAGCGTATTGCCTTTAAGCAAACTATACAGGATGCTCTCACAGTACTTTCTGAATTACAAGCTGACCACTTAAATGGTCAACCAGACCAAACATTGGTAACACATCACTTCTCAGGAGACTGCACATAAATATTTCAACTGCACCCCTTCGAGATCAGCTATAATCTCCTCCAGAGAGAACAAGAACATAGGAAATAAAGAAGACAACAGCTGGCATCTCCTCCAGCTGCTATCGAAGATACTGCTGCGGGGAAACTATGCAAAACAAGAAGTATTTTAGATAGCTATCACAGGGGTTATTATGTTACAGTTTAAGAGAATGCAGATAGAGAACTAGGGTTTCCAGAAACTGGCCAAATGCCATGCCAGGCTACACTCTTGGTTTTGTGCAAAAGACAGACGCTGCAGATTCTGCTACATCAGGACCAAAATCAACCTGCGTTCAGCCCTGAAGTGTAATAGCCGCACTGAAGGACTTGTGGGACTGCCAGCGGCTGACAGAGCGTGCAGAAATCCCAGCTTCAGCTTCACGCGGAGCCCTGGGCAGCTTCTGCACGCGCAACAGAGAGACACGTGTTAAGGAACCCGAACATCCCAGAAGCACAAAGCCATCGATCCAGATGACTCTTTACAACACGTATGTTTTTAACCTCTTCATGAGAGCACGCCGAGCACTTCGCCCAGCCTGCCAGGCACAAGGCGGCCGCCGTTTCCTGGAGGGTGTGCTCCTGAGGGATCCCAGCCCGCAGCTGCCGGCGCTGCCTCACGGCACTGCCGGAAGATCCACCGATAACCCCAGGTCCGGCCGTGCGCCTTCCCCGACGGCAGCTGTGCGGGGCACACGGAACCCGAGCTTCACGACCAAACCCCGCCCTACCGAGGTCACGCGGGCACTTTTAATCCTCAAATAAAATTAATAACCCCCTCAAATCCTTGTTTTTCGAAGGAAGGAGGGGGAGAGGAGGCACCGCCCTGCCCAGGCCGCCGCCGCCGCCGCCTCAGGCGATGGCGGATCGGCGCTGCCCCCCCCGCCCCGCACTCGCCATGGTACGCGCCCCTCCGCGCCGCCCCCGCACACCCCACACGGCGCCCGCCACCTCCC
>VWPU01021685.1:0-48519 GCA_013398955.1 Callaeas wilsoni | reverse complement strand
CGGGGCGAGGCGAGGAGAGGAGATGGAGCGGGGAGCAGCCGGCGCCGACCCCGGTCCCGGTGGGGAGGAGGCAGTGCCTGAGGTGAGAGGGGCTGCGGGCGCGCCGGGGGTACCCGCTGGGCGACGGAATGGCGCTGGGTGGCGGCAACTTCGCCGCTGGCTGGCGGCACCGTGCGCGAAGTTGCCGGGTCCCGTCCCTGCCCGGGCCGTGCGCGGAGCGAGGGGCGCTGCCAGACCCGGGGTGAAGTGCTGCCGCCACGGCCCGTCTCTGCCGCCTGCCCCGGCCCGGGGCGCTGCCCGCGGCGGGCTTCGCCCTGCGCTGCGGAGCGGAGCGGAGCGAGCGCCGGCCGGCCCTGCCCCGCACCGCACCCGCGGCAGGAGGTAACGGGGCTGGGGCGGGGGCGGCGGCGCTGGGGGCTGTGGCGGGGCGCAGCCGCCGGACTGCCCCGGAGGGCTGCTTTGTTCGCTTGCCTGCTTGGGGTTTTTGGGTGGCGATTCGCTTTCGTTACAGAAACGGGGTGTGCGGAGCTGTCACTGGAATGACGGTGGTGTGCCTGTGCACGGAGCTGCACAGGGGCCCCAGATCCTGTAGTTTTTGCTTAGGCAGAGCTCCCGCTGGTTTCCCGGGTCTTTCTCAAGGTTTACACAGAATTAAGTCTTTAGTCAGGCTACAACATCTTCTGAATGATACGTTTAGCTAACGTGATTGAGTTTCGGTTTGGATCCTAGGCAAATTTTGCTCTGAATAGGCATGGCAGTCATAGTTAATGTTTGCTAAATGCATAACTATCAATTTGGGTGCATATTATTAGTATGATCAGACCATAAATTCTGAAGGAATATGAAGAGGCTGTCTTGATTCAGATCTACACTGTGTGGTTTGAATATTCCAGCTTTGGCACTGACCCTGAAAACAGTGGTTAAGGTTTGTCCCAAAGAAGAAGGTACCTGACTGTAAGACCCTTGATGAGCCTGATCACTTCTAGTGGAGTCTTTCTGAAGAGGCAAGCTCTCCTTTCTTTGAAGCACTTGTGCAGCAGTTACTTTTGCAAGAACTTCTTACTGCATCTTTCTCCCCGGGGTAAAATTGGATAGGTCCGTAAAAAGTGGCAAACCTCCACCTGAGGGCAATTTTTTAGTTCAGCCTGAAGCACCAAAGTTACTTGAGAAGAAAAGCTGTCTTTTGAGTCTGCTTATCCCTCCCCTATTTCCACGGTTTTGAAATGACTTGAGAGTGACCTTCGGAGAAGGAAGTCAGTTTTGCTCAGAGGATTTCAAACCTTTTATTTGCCCTTCTTAAGGCTTCTCTGAAACAAACAAGCAGAGCATTTGGAAGGAAACCTATGATTGAATATTCAGCAATTCATTTCCCTTGGGTAAAAGCTGATAGATGTTTTCACTTGTTTTGGAAAGGTTTTTAGCCAAGCAAGAAAGATCTGATTTGACACTGCTGAAGTAAAGCATGAGGTAAGGCAAAGGAGGGTAGTATTTTTTTGGTACATCACTTCTGATGCCGGGAAACAGGGGTTAGAAACTGGGTGAACTGTTGCAGGGTTTTTTCCATTACACTTTTATTTTGGTGGGTTAATCAGTGTATCAGTTTCTGTGAAAACTCAAGACTCCTGCCTTTTCAAAAACATTAGCCATATCACCGGATATTTTCAGGCAGTAGTATCTGAGACACTACGGCACTCGCCAGGAGATTAACAGCACTTGGCCTTGTGCCTCTGGGCTTGTGCCTAATAATACATCGCAGGAGCACTGCATTAACTGTCGATAAATGTTTGCCATCACTTCGGGCTTAAGTACGGAATGGCTTTAAAACAGCGCAGAAAGAAAACTTTCAGCTCAGTTTTTAAATGTGACAGAGCCCTTTGTATGACTAACTCTCACGGTGCCTGGATCTATTGTCAGAGTCCCAATTATTATAGCCCAGCTTTGTTTATGTGGCTTTGGTTTTGAAGACCTAAAACGTGTGAGTTTATTTCTTTAATTTCCCCTTAGCAGCTCCGTGTAGATAAAACAGATGAGAGAAAAGTTTCATTAGAATTGCATTTCTTTGCTGAACTTAGGCAGGACTGTGATGGTCTTTGCATGCTTCTCGTATTTCCCTTTCCTTTGTCATTGTGTTTGATTCTGGGAGAAAGCCTTTTAAACGCCTGACTGTGATTTCAGGACACTGTAAGAAATTGCCCCCAGGTAATCAGACTGTGCTTTGCACTGAACCCAGCACTGTTTGCAGTCAGACAGGATCAGTAATCAAGCTGGTGTTGGATGGATTTTTAGACACTGTGGAAACCCTTGGACTTCTCTAGCATGAGACCAGTCTAACTGGAGAAGCTAGAGCCTGAAAAGCTGGTGGGAACTGACAATGCTGTAGCTGAACCTGTGCTAATATCGTGCACTGGTAGTCTTGGTACTGGGTGAGTACCCAGGTGGGGAATTATTCCAGAGTATTGTCTTCTGAATGCTTCAGCATAGCTTTTAGCTTGTGAACTTGCATGTGCACAGCTATTTGATTGCTTTTTTTGAGCAACTGGGGGAAAGACTGAGATGGATTTGATCCCTGTGTCCTCAGATTGTTTGCAAGGAAGAAAAAGGCAACTTTTAAAGACCCAATGAATGATAAAAATAAATGTTTGATTGAAATGGTATTAAGAGAAGAAACAAGAACTGGAGCTAGTGAGATAATTTTTTTAATGTCTGAGTGATTGAGGAGCTTTTCTCTTATTTTAAAAATGACATGGGAGCTTTTCTCTTATTTTAAAAATGACATGGGCAGTCAAGGACCAGAAAGTTAAATTCGTGATTCAGATGGGTTTCAGTAGAGGGTTCAAAAACTTTCAGATGCCTGTAGGTGATAAGGATTGAGATGATTTCTTTTCAACCGTTTTGCAGCTCTACTAATAAAATGAAGAAACCGACCAGCTCTGGTGCAGTACCTCTTTAAATACTCGGTGTGCCTTGAATTGCATGGAGTAACTTACGGGTTCAGTTAAGACATTAGTTTTGAGTTACCCAACTTATGTGTTTCCCTACTCACATGAACGTCTTCATCAGATTATAAGAGGTGTCATAATCTCTCAAGGGACTTTAATGCTTTGTTTGCATCAGGCATTTTTAAGAACAATTAGTTAAACCTGACAACTCTAAGTTACTTGGTGCTGCTTCTCTGGTGTATGCTGCCTCTGCACCACACACACGTTCCATTTCAAGAGGCAGTTTAGCTCCATGAAAAGTCAGACTGTGTTGCTTCTGTTCCTCTTGGGTAGTGTTTTGCCTGTGGGAGACTTTTTCCTCACTCCTCACTTTGTTTTGTTCTTCACTGGACTAAGATACAAATGCAAATTAAGATTCTGTGCACTATGGTTAAAGGTGAGCTGAGTGGAAAAAAAACGTTTGTGAAGGTTCTGGTGCTGGTCATACCGCCTGATGAAAGACAAGTGGCTTTTCCCTGACTTCCCAGCAGAGAGGGTGGACACTCCCTGTGTTATTTAAGATGAGAGAGGGGCTAGAGTCACTCTGCTTTTTTAATGTTGTTCTTCTGCCCTTTCCAGCTCAAAAATCATCTGTGATGGTTTACTGAACACTGATGTGCTTTAGGATGAGTGCTTTACATCTTCAAACTTCCAGTGCTTTCACTAACCTTGGATGCACGAAGAGCAATTTCTGGGGCATTTTTCTTCTTATTAAATATTTAAAATCTCTTTGTTTTTTCACCCTGGAATTAAGATAAGAAGTATGCCGTCTCCCAGCTTCTTAACATGAACTGCCATCTCTGATAATTGTTCAGGTTCTACCAAAAAATTTGCCATTTCACAGCCATTCGATGATAAAATCTAAATCTTTAAAGTAAGTCAGAGGTTTGTGGTATTTTTTCCAAGTGACAAAAAACTAAAGGAGGAAGTAAGTCAGAGGTTTGTGGTATTTTTTCTAAGTGACAAAAAAACTAAAGGAGGAATTTCAATTACTGTAGTTGAATTAAGCCACTCTAGTGTATTCCTATTCCTGAGCAGAAAAGGTCCCAAATGATTTCTTTCTTCCTCTCTTTCAGGGCTTTAAAAATAAGGATAATTAAGACTAGAAACTGTGATGCCAGCTATTGGTCAAAATAAATGTAAAATCACTATGTTTGCAGGATATCTGCACAAACAGTGGTTCTCCATGCTCTGTGCTACTTGGTTAACCAGCGTCTTTCTGGTGTCTCAGTAGAATTTGTGAAGCTTGTTGAAAACAAGAGACCCAACTAAAGTGTGTTAAATTAGAGTTAGTTGCAGGAGGTAAGTCAAGGTTTGACAAATGGGAAAGGATATGAGCATTTAAAAGAAAAAATGTACTCAAGATTCTAGGAATATTACAGCAACCAAGATGAAACAAAAATAAAGCATTAAAAATGTATCCTTTCAGTGTTGTTTCAAGAAGAAGAGTTACGCATGTTGGTATTTATGGAGATTATTCTCATCTTCTTATTCAGAGCTTTGTGTTTCTTGAAGATACAAATAGTATTTAGACTGAGATGGTACCCACAAGAAGCACTTTGTAAATATTAATGGTGTGGGGGATTTTTGGCAATTGAGTTAGAGCTGTTTGTCTCAGCCACCTATAAATGGTTCTGTAGACACAATAAATAGACTGATACCAACTGGGCAGGGAGTGATGGGTAAGATCCATCTTTGTCTGTGTGCAGAGTAAGGCCAGGATGCCCACTGCTCACCCTTCGTGAATGGGAGCTCCATGGGAGCTGTTGGGGCCATGCTGGTGATACCCTTCTCTGCCTGAGCTCCATCGTTCCTAGGGGGAAAAGGGTGCTGACACACAGCAGAATCATAGAATCATTTAGGTAGCAAAAGACCTTTAAGATCATGAAGTCTAACTGTTAACACTACCACGTCCACTACTGTGCTGGCTTTGTTTGGTACGCCTGAGGTTTGAGCATGGTCTTCTGGGAACTTTGGAGAGGATTTATAAATATGTTTATTTGTTTATTGTATATCTCTTGCCATCTTGTAATGTTTGTTGGGGTTTCTTTTAATGTTTCTAGTCAGACATGTTCTTGGGATGGACTGACAGTGAGGTTTCCTAGATGTAAAGCAGTTGTGCGTTGGCTATGAAGCAGATTCTTTACATCATCATTTTATGCACATTTGCCCCACTGTCTGAGTTCCAAGACATCTATGATTTTAAAATATTTAAGGAGAAACTGGACAGATTAACGAAAAAGGAGGAGAAGTAAACCAGATTCAGGATAATCCATCCTCCAGGGATTTGGCACAGCTATGAGAATAATTTTTTTGTGCCTAGCCCTGTACCCCTGAATATTAAACCTAACTTCTTCAAGTCTAATGCATTTCTGAGATGTTGGGATTTTATCTATCCAGGGTGTTGAACAGAACCGAATCCTGAATTGGAAGCTTGTTTCCACTCGCTTTGTAATTTTTTGAGTTAGAACTGGACCTATGCTACTGCTTTTAAATGTTTGTCACATCAAACCAGCTTTGAATCAAGGAAAATGCTGCTTAGATACCCATTTGTCTGAAAATGGGTATCTTCTTAGTACAGATCTGTTTGCTGTGGTGACTTTGAGGGTGTAAACATTTGCATCATTTCAGAGTTTCTCTCTTTTGCCTTCTCTTCCCCCTCAGTCCCTCCCTTGCTGTGGTAGTGCATGGATTGTGAGCCCTGTTTTTTGTGCTGTGTACCATTCCTGGTTCAGGTGGCTTTGGCATTACCAGGCTGTTACTGGCCTTAGCTGGAAGGAGTTCATTCACAGCTAAACTCTCTATTTGTTTACAGCTGAAGCAACACTGAACTGCACGAGCAATAATACAAGAACACCACATTCAGAGCGAACAACAGCGGGAATGTGCTGGTTTAACCACAAAAATGATGCAGATTAGCGAAGGAAACAATACATGATTCCCATTAATGGGTTGAGGTCATGTTATTTGCACGAGTGGTGTAAGGCAGTGTCAGCCAGGAACCTGTCCCACTGTCTGAAGGTGGTTATCATAATGACGGACAGATTTTTGCAGTGTATAGAAAAAATCTATACATGAGTTTGGGTTTTGACTTTGGGGTTTTTTTGAGGAGAGGGGAGGTTAATATGTTTCTAAGAATAGGAACATCCTGCTTTGGAAACAGTGTATAGAAAAAAATCTCCAGGAGTTTGTTTGGTTTTTGACTTCAGGGGTTTTTTTTGGTGGGGGGGTAATATGTTTCTAAGAATAGGAACATCCTGCTTTGGAAATGAGGTGGAAACAATTGCTAGAGAAAGTGCATTGTCAACATTGTGAATCATTGGATGTTCTAAATAACAGGATGAAGGATAGACTAAGCTTGAGGGAAGATGAGGGGTTTTTTAACTTCTCAGAGTGAAGTGTGAGAATCCTAGGTACTCCATGCTGAACAGATTGTAATGGACTTCAGGAAAAAAATAGTTTTTTTCCTTCAGATTATCAGTGTAATTTTTTTCAGCTGGTTAAAGTCAGGAAGCTAGAGCTTCTATGGAAACTCTGCAATCACTATAAATTCATTCAACAAAACTCTGAGTGAAACCCAAGCCCCTTTAGAGCTTTTCAAATATTATCCCAAGGCTAAAGTCTGTATGGGTTAGAATTCTTCTTTATTGACCTGTCAGGATGAAATTTTTACTTGGTTCTCACAAATTAATTCTCTTCCCTCACAAACTGTCTTTGATAATGTTCCAAAGTTAAGGAAGAAATACTCAAAAAAGCAAGTATTTCCCAGGACATGAAGCACATCTCATAAATTTTAGTTTCTAATTCTGACATCAGAAATGATTCCTTTTGGAGATCACTATAATGTGCTTGTAGTTAACGAAGATTATGGTAGACCATCAAGATTGATTCTTGCAGTGAAATTGCAGTTGTACTTTGATGGCATGGACGTGTCTCCATGGACAGCCCAGTACCACTTTGTTACCATTACTGGACCTTTTGGCATCTTTTCAGACTGCAAGACCTTGTTGTTCAGTTGAGCTGTTAAATTTGATTACAATAATGCACGCTGATGTACACTAATGCATGTTGATTGCAATAATGCATGTCGACATATTTCTGAACTTACCTCCGTGCTCAGAATAATGACCAGCCTTACCTGCCAGGCTTAAGCAATCAGTGAAGCCACAAAAGGCTTGTCTGTGGTTTCTATTGATATGGATGAGTACGCTGACTTTGAATGATATCATTTATATCATGGCTTTCACTGTACAGAAGCACACAGTAAAATCGTGACCCTGTTACGTTTAATCAGACACAGCTTCTGTGGCAGCACTCAAATTAATATATTCAGTCTAAGTTCCCAGCTAAGTTTTAGGTTTTTTCCCAGCTTGCATTCAGTTGAGCTCGTGTTCATTGTTTAAGGGAAAGTCATATCAATTCCTTAAGAAAGTCTCCTCTATTCAGCCTACAAGAAGGCAGGAACAACTCTAGTCACACCTGTTCTGGTTCAGGTAAGGTTGATTTGCTGTAAGTTCTGTACCTAGAATAATTTTATTGCTGTGTTCTTGTCTATTGTGTTTTCCAAGGTCATTTATTCAGACTTTGAGCAGTAGTTTTTAATGTTATTATATGACTGTAAAGTCATCAAAGGTGTTTCAGGAAGGACTTTTCTGAGTATGACTTTAAAGCCTGCAAAAGCCTTTGCAAATATACATGGATTAAGGAAGCTGATCAGGGTTACATATGAAAGAGAGAGAAAAAAAGAAATTTTGAAAAGTCTTTCCATGACAAGTTCAAGTAGTCTAGAAGCAGGCATAAGGCTCCATTTCATATCTACTGATTTAGAAACAAAATGTTGAGTCCTCTGAGGCTTGGGAATGCACAGCATACACAACCTTTTCTTTATCCACCAGGAGCAGAAGCAGCATATTCTTCAGGCTTTAGAGTTCCAGCATTTGGTGATTGTAGATAGTGAATATCCTCTTTCGCCTGTATATTCTTCAATGTAAATGTCACTAAAATATTTCTCAGTTTAGTATTGCATTTAGTGTTTCCCTAAAGGCCTGATTTTGAGTTCAGCCTCTCCTGGTGGTTGTATGAGGCTTCACACCATGAAGGCTTCTTCTGGCAGTGGAGGGACTGGAATTTGTTCTGCAGACTGCTGTTCAGGGCTCCTAATTGGGAGCAATTCCTGGCTGCATGGCAGGGAAATGTTCTTCTTGGCTGTGCTGAGGTAAATCAAAGGAGCCTGTCCAGACCTACGTTTGTGTAAATGAGAGCATGCCTCAGTCCTAGGTGTTTGTACTTGTATTTCTTTGTACTTGTACGGTGGTCTAGACTTACGACTCTCAGAGTTATGGGTTAATAATATATCAGCCTTGGACTAAGCAACAGTAAAACTTCCGATTTTATTTCTTTTCTAACTTTAAAACAAAGATTTATGAAAAGAGCTTACATTCAATGTCTAATCCTGACAGACTTCATCCTTGGAATCATAGAGTCATAGAATATCTTGAGCTGGAATGAATCCACAGGGATCATTGAGTCCATGGTAACAATTTGTTCTGTGGCTTCTCAATTTCCACTGCAATCTGCTGGTGTTGTTGCCTAATTACTTTTCTATTAAAATAGGTGATTCTCACTTGGCTGTCTTCCTCCACTCTTGAGTTCCAAGATGATGGTTCCTCACTTGGGTCAAGTGAGAGGAGCCTCAGGCCTGCCCATCTTGGTCTGTTTGTAGATAGGTGATCAGGAATGCACCTTCCATCTGGAAGTCACTTTGGCAAGCACCGCTTTTCTCCTGCAGGAAGGGAATCAGCAAAAATACCTTCAAAACGTGCGCTAACTTGGTCTTGGCACAGCAATACTGTGTTGTCTGTGGGTAAGAATTTTAACTGAGCAATTGCAGTCGAAGATTGGCCACTTCTCTGCACTATCCCAGTGGCATCGGATAATAGAATGGTATGAGTTGGAAGGAACCCTTCACGAGGAATTCACACAAACAAACTAATGAGTATGTCGGCATCCTGAAGCTGATGGGCTCACGAAAAGTAAGGGGTTTCAGGAGTGGGTCCTTACAGAACATTGAAAAGCCTTTTATTTATGAAATCTCATACATTCTAATGACTAGTTCGCGGTTCTTGTGCTTTGTCATGTTAATAAGTGCGGTGAATCATTTTTAATAACCATTGTGTTTCTCTGTAAGCTCTGATAGCATCTGTGGGAGACTGTGACAAATAATACCTGTTCAAATGCTGCACATTTGGATATGCTTGCTTTTTTGTTTCATATCAAACATGGCTCCTTGTTCAACAACCTACTACAATTCTAAATACTGGATTTTTTTTCTTTTTTTCTTTTTTTTAAGACTACCTAGAATTTATTGATTCCTCAAATGAAGGGATTCACCTTTAGCTCAAGTGAGAGAAGACCAGTGTATGATTCAAAACTCATACTTTGATACTTTTTAATAAACTAGATTGAGTTTCTTATTAAAAAGTGTGATAAGGGGGGCACATTGCTCTATGCATGCATCAGCTTGAACAACCAACGTCAGATGAGGATTTGTCATGTGTAGTGGCAGCCACCTGATTCTTTTCTGAAGCATCCGGAGTCAGCATTTCAGGCTTCTTGGTCGAGATTTTTCAAGTACATTCAGACTATTGAAGTTTAGTGACATGATTCCTTCCCCACCTTTTTGCTTCCTTGGCATCTTTTATACCACTCTTGGCATTCTCAAAAGTGGACCATTATTAAAGAGAAAGAGTAATTGTACCACCAAAAGATCCTACTCTACAATTTTCAAGTTATTCTATGCATCACTGGAGATTTCAGGGGAAAATCTTGAAGCAAGAGACACAGCTGAAGTTAAATTAAATAGCATAAGAAAGGTATAAAAGAAATCAGACCTTTTGTTTTCAGAATGTAAATGAAAATGCAGTGTTTGGGTTTAGGGGCAAACTGCTCCCAAAAGCAGGATACATCATGAATGTGCAGTGTGAGGTTCTTTGAACCTTCCAGTGATGTATTCTATTAACTGCTGATTTTGTCATCCTATTTCCACCTATGTCAGCTAGTAGACATGGTCCAACTTTGAGCCACCCATTCCTGGAATTTCAGATGGCCATTAAATGTATTCAGATAGTCATAATGTAAGTGTAATGATCCAGTTTCACTTAAAATAAGTTAGTGTAAAATTACCACGGACTGGTGTTTTGACTTAAAATAGTGCTAGGTGAAAGTAGAACAACAATGTTTCAGGCTGTTTATCTGTACAGTTTGCATTATTTTCTGTCCTCTGTTCTCACAAGCAAGAGTTTTTCTCCATTCATTCTGTACATTCACAGACCCATTCACAGAAATAATAGGTGTCACCTAAAGTGGCTTCGGAGTCACCAGCTGCACGTTCATGGGACTGTCTCTGAATGAAGACATGGGTCCTTACCAGCTGGGATCAACAATGCCTGACTTCAGGTTTCTGAATGAACTCCTCAGCCCCAGGTAGGGGCTGGATGAAAGGCAAAGGCAGGAGGGAGCATGACATTTTGCCCTACATTAGTGGTGACACGGAGCTTGTCTCTTGTACAGTGATAGTGAGGATGGAAGATAATGAATGAGTGTGATAAGGAAAAGAGTGTCCCTCTGCCTTTTCCATAATTTCATCCAAGCCAACTGGTAAATGTTGGAGTGCCAGGAAACAACATGTGGGTTTCCAGGGATCCAGTGATGGATTTTAACACATTTTTATGTTGCGTATTTGCCAATGTTACATTTTTGCTATACCAGTGGGTTCTGAACAGCACAGCAATAAGTATATTAGTACAGTTATGGTTAGGGCTTTGTAGTTATGTAAAGGCAGTCTCATTTATCAGGTTTTATTTCCCACCCACATTCCATCCTTTGGTTTTTATTATTTTCTTGAGTGGAGTGGCAGGCGTGAGTGTGAGAGGCAAGGCTTTTGTAGCTTTGCAGAGGCAAAATGTGTGGAAAATGATGCCAAAGTCCCTTTGGAGAGAAGGACAAGGCAGGCAGCTGGGGAGTTGATGTTAGGAGTGCCTGCTGTGAGCTGGCATGCAGGATGTGGCTGGAGAGAAGGCTTAGGTGAGACTGCAAGAGGGAGATCTTGGCTGGAGCTTCATTTCAAAACCTTTTGAGCCTAGGAAGGACTGGAAATGGTTGTGTGCACGCGTGGCAGCAGTAGATAAGGACCAGCCTGTAAGAGCTCCATTATTGCCCTAGACAGTCCTGACTCCTGATGGGCACTGGTGTCACAGAGCTCTTCACGGAGTCTCTCTTTGTACAGAAGATACTGCTCAGCCCCGATGGCACATACTGAAACTGTTGTTCTTTTTAACGTGCTACAGGGATAGATTTAGGCTGGGCCTAGCAGAGCTCTTCTCCCATTGCCTCTCCCCCTGCTCCCTTGATGCAGTGCAAGGGAACCAGAACAACTCTGTGGCTTCCCTCCACCTCCTCAACCCTGCGTGCTCCTCACAAGAAACCAGAAGCAAAAAGAGTGTCACATGCGGAGCAAAAATCTGTCACCTCCCTCCACCAATCGCTTCGTGTCTGTGACTCAGCCTGCCACGGACCCTCAAAGGATCATGTGTGATCGCATCACTCGGTGCAACATGTGTGGAAATAAAGCACCTGCTCCTTTGGAGGCTGTCTAAGGCACCAAAAACGTATTTCGGTGCCTTGAGGGGGGGGTGTGAGAAGGCATTAGCCTGCAACTAAGTAAAGTGCACACCATTTTGGGGAAGGCTGAGCCAGTGGATTGAAGTACACAGAGCTGGTTTCCTCCAGAGAGGATGCGAGTGAAGGAGGGATAGGCAGCGGCATATGGCAGTTCAGCTCTGAAAAGGCGCTGTGGAAAACGGCAGCTCCTTATTTAGCAGATCAGCTTCCTCTGTGGGTGCCCTGACTGGATTTTGTAGGAGACCTAATTCTTTCCTTGATAACTGAATGGATTTGGTCTGGAAATAGAGAATCTCATGGTGCCTCTAACTGAAGATTTTTTCTGAAGTGGAAAGACACTATCAATTTCAAGGCAAATAACATATGTTTGAGGAGAATTTTAGGAGGCAGCATATCAAGATTTTAGGCCAAACCCTGAGAAAACATTTGGAAAGCATTTCAGAAGTAACTAAATGCAAAAGATAGAATCATGGGGGGGAAAATAAATGTCCATTTACTTTCATCTGCTCTTTAGCTGGACAAAATCAAAGGAAAATCTTTGCTTAATCACAGACGTGTCTTGGAAATACCTGCGGGCTGATGCTTCAAATAACCTCCATCCTCCTGCTCTGAATGTTCTGCAGGCTGGAATGGGAAGCACAGGTAGGATGAGACTGGGGCTTAGGAGAAAGAAAAATTGTGTTTGGTCTGGCAAGTTGCACATTTTATTGTTGTTTAAAGCTACCTTAAGGTTGATCTCGTGCTCTGTGAGTCACCTAGAAGTAGTTATGGAGCACTGCCAGGAGCTGGCAAGCAATTGATGGTAAGTCACTGACTTAACAAGAGTGGTATAGTTGGAATAGACCCAGAAGGCCAGATATGACAAAAACAGCTCAGTGTAACTCTCAGGGTTTTTTTCCTGTGCACTTTTATGGCCATGAGCAGTTATTTTTCATGTTTCAAATCAACATAAGAAGTACTAATTTTCAAAACAAAAATTAGAGCAGGAGGCATGCAGAACACTTCTTTGAATTTTGACTTCGCAGCATGTTGCTAGTCTAGTATAAAATTTGCTGGTCTCACCCTCCAGAAGGAAAAAAGGAAACAAAGAGGTGCTGAAATAATCTATATTCATTTGCCTTAGGTAAAGCAGTCAGGTAACATAATTTCACTAGGAGTAGTTGAAAAAGTGATGTGGAGAAGAAATGTTCAGGAAACGGAAAGGAGTATATATTTTTCTAGGGAAAGAATGCACTTCTGGTTTTGGGGTTTGTATAGTGCACCCAAGTTCCAGTTGTAGGCATTGAATGACAGATGAAGACTGGTCAAGGCTAACTAGAGATGTGTGCTCATAATTTCTAGTTATCTCTTGTCAGGGTGAACCTTATGTCCTCTTGCATTAGTATTGAATTTCAGCAGACCAAATTCTGAAAGGTTTTAGAACTGCCAAGGATAATGAAATGAGATAAATCTGTGGAGGGAAAAGAAGTTGAGGGATCATAAAAAGTGCTGACAGTTAATCTAGTAAACTGAAAGCCTAAGGGGTACACGTGCTACCTAGCAGTAGGAAAGAAGCCTAATCAAAAGAAAGGAAGTTTGATACCAGTCCTTGTCCTAGAAGGTAAACAATTGTATGAGAAAGAGTGAGATAGGGAAGGTTAAATGTAACTATTGCAGATAGTCATTGGAAGTTTCAAGTGGTGAAATACTCAGAATTAAACAGAAAGAAATGAGAGATTTAAGATAGCCTTTATTGGAACATAACTCATTGGAAGAGGTTTTAAGAAGAATAGATATATGTCAGCAAAACAGAGTGACTCTGAAATAAATTATGAATGTACCAATTATACAGGTTTGCTTGTTCTGTTTGTGGAAGCACATTCTGCATTTTATAATAGCCTCTGACCAGATTTATTTTCAATGGATCAAATACGATTCTTTTCACGCAGAAACTGAAAATGTATATAGGGATAGCAATAATTTACACTGTTGCAACTTAGAATGTGTTTCTTCTAGATTAAATAGCCAATCTTCATTTGGCTTCTGGTTTGTTTGTTTACTGTCATTCAGGTATGAAAAATCTACATTTGGCCATGTACAGATGCATTTGAAAAGGAATTTAAATAGCTGCACAGCTAATTAGCTGATACAGTTATGTGGACATATTTTGTACGTACAGATAAGGAGGTGGTGAAAATATAACTTTAAATATAATTTTTTTTTGCCACTGTTTTGATAATTTAAAGAGCCATTAGTCACAGCTTATTGAAAGCATCAGGAAAGCTTCATTTGTTGCCCTCATATTCCCTTGTGTTCTAATAGTTACTCACCAGCCCTTTTGGGCTGGCACACACAGCAGCGAGCAAGGATGGAGAGCAGGTGACATCAGTGCACAGACCCAGACATAAAAAGGCAGGGTCAACCTCACCTTCTGAACCAAGCACCAAAGAACGCTTGCCAGGTAGGAAGGTAATTAAAGTATTGTTTCAAAAATCAATTTCAAGGCCTGTGGGGATGAGATCACAATAGCTTTGAAAGTAGGACTTAGGTAGATAAATTGCAAGTTATTGTTTCCAAAATGCAGCTTCGGTAATCCATATTCAGTCAACTTTTGACTTTACATCTTAGATTTGATGGCTAAAAGTAATTGAGATGAAGTTTTGCAGCAGATAACAATTGCAGGTCATTTCTTTAGAACATACGACAATGATTGCTGATTTATGTAAGCTATTCCACATAATGCAATTATGCAGGTGTCTGTGGAAGGAAAAATGAACCTGGTAATGAGGAGCTGGAACTGATGCACGGTAGGTTGATGCTGCAAGATGTTTATTTGGGGTGAAAGGGTCCTTAATAAAAGGAAAAGTATGTTGCTCTAGCAAAGAATAGCTTGGAGAAAGTGTAAAGAAACTACTCGAAAGGAGAAGAGATCTGCCAGATTATGGAAGAAAAGATACCACAAGTGACTCCTTCGCCTCTTCAGTATTAGGAAAGCAGCAGAAACTAGGCTAATGGATAAAGGTGCTTTATTTGTGCTTTAGAAAAAATGGAGCTTGAGATTTGATTGAGAGGATCACTCATTAAAAAATGGCATGGACGTAAGAGCAGATGTCCATAAAGGAGGTGCTCAGCAACAACGATGACACTTTCAGGAGAATTTGGAATGAATGTGTCTGTAACTTGTTTAAAATTCCTCCCCACTGTCTGTTTGGGATGGCTTGACTGGAGTTGTGGAGTCTTCATTGCTCCTGTCTTTCTGGGTTGGAAATTAAGGTGTTAAGGAGTGTGAAATGAGGTGGAAATGAGGCAATATGTTGTCTATTCTCTCACCTTGTCCCCATCTTGTCCCTATAATCTGAGACTCAGTGCTCAGGAAGGCTCCTTTGTAGTGCTTTCTATATTGCTTCCTCTTCTTCCTCTCATTTGGTGGAACCACACAGAAGGAATGCTGAACCTGAGGAAGCATTGGTTCTCTCTGTGCAAAATCACCACAGTCTGAAAAACTTAACAGGTTTACGTGCAAAAAGATATCCTACATATTTCTGTATCAGGAATTAAAACACCTTCTTAATTTAAGTGCGTGTAGCCTGTCCGTACTGTAAGACTTCATCTGCAGTTTGTAGCTGTATATTTATAACTTTTTATGACAGTCTGACAAACACACAGTATCCAGGCATTCCGACGCAGCTACCAGTGAGTGCTCACGTGATGCCTGTACGTACATTATGAGAAGTAGCTTGCTTTACTCTCACAGACTGGCGAATTAAGTGGCCCTGATTTGTCCACCATTGTAACAAATTACCGGTTTTGTCAAGTCAAGTCAGACTATGCACGAAGCAGAGGCAGGAGGCCAAAAGCATGAGATTCTAGCACATGAAAAGGATATTTAGGTGGTAAGGTTTAATTTATTTTTCATAGCCAGGCTTTGGTTTTGTATAAATACAATGAGTAGTAGAATTTCTAGGGGTTGGAGGAAACTGGGACTTTTTTACTGTGGTTCATAGAGAATGCATTTTAGTTTAAAATCCTTCTACTTTACCAGTCCAGGATCAGGAAGGCTATTTGCTATTTTTAGAAAACAGCATTTATGCAGCAGGGGAAGAGGTAACTCCAATTGACATTAACCCTTTCACTGGCTTCTCTTTTTCCGTTTGGCTCTTGAGTGTATGTATGTGCTTTGGAAGGGTGAGGACCATCACGTATTCCATAATGACATTGTGTGAGCAAGGTATCTCCCTTCCGAAAATAGGGAATAATGTGTTTTGATTTTCAACTTGTACACACATTCATACACACATTATAACTACGCACAGACTTATTTCCAGCTGGTCCTCATCACAAGTACCTTTGTATGAGCAGACACCTGATCAAGCTACAGACACTGGAAATTCGCATGCACGGGCTGGGTACATGCAAAATCAGTATCTCCAGTGATCACATATAATTTGAGAATTAAGGAGTTACGCTGCGTAATGCAAATTGCTGAATGTGTTCAGCTTGGGTAAGACAGGAAACATATAGTAATAAATATAGCTGCCTAATGCAAATCTTATGGAAACTTCTTCCAGGATAGTGTTTAACTTTAATTACAGAAATTTTCAGGTTTACATGCACCAAAGCATGGTAGAAATCCACTATTTTCTTTAACAGCACTTCTGCTGTTTCAGTATCTTATCTCCATGGAGAGATCAGTTGATCTGCAGCACTGACTTTTGATATAAGAGTGCCATACTTTAAAAAGTTATGAATATGGAGGATCTTTTGTTAGTGCCAAGAGATTAAAAATAAACCCCCATGTGTGCAAAGATTCTCAAAGGACATGTTTACATAGGGTAGTTGGGTTGCCCAAAGATGGTTCTTTTAGATGTGCTAGCACATCATGCTTGGCATCCAGCTGTTGCTGTTGTGTCACATCTGCTATCCTCAGATATCCCAAGGTGTCTCAAATTGCACTGTGTGCCTCTGTGCAGGCACCAGATTCAACTGCTTGTTTCACTGGAAGCCAGTGGGAGTGATGACCGATTTGACCCTCCTTCGTGCTTCCTGGGCTTGTGCTCCTGAGGGCTGATTTTGGAGACCCACATGCATTTCGTGTCACAGATCTCATGTCTGTCATTTCCCTGCCTCTTGAGGGGAATATATGGGTATCTGCATAGGTATGCATATACATGGGGGGAAATACAACATTTTCTAGGGGAGTGTTTATATATATTTAAGTATGGGCTTAGTACCAGTTATGCATTTACTTGGTAATGGTTTTCTTAGGTGATACAGCAGACTGGGATTCTGATTCTGAGAGAGGAAAAGAGCTTCTTACAAGCTGCTTGGCACTTGCTAACTTACATGAAAAGTGCAGAGATTCAGCATATGCTTGAATTAGGCTCTAAAATAATGAAGTATCTGCTTTATACCGTATTGGTCTCTATCCTTTTATCTTTCTCCTCTTCCTTCACACTGTAAATTACATGTTTCTTTTGATTTTGTAGTTGTAAGCATAAAACTACCAAGTGATTTTAGTTTATGATCATATTTTATCTCGAAAGAGTACCATTTACATTTCTTAGCTGACCACAAGAGGTTTAGCTAAGTACTTTTTCTCTCCCACTCTATTTCTGTAAACCCGTCTGTGTTTGCTCATGTCTCATATTTATTTCACACTTTGTTTCCCTTCCAGATCATGAAGCTATCCTTTACAGCCACAAAAACATCTCTGTAATGATGACAGAGACACAGAAATTCATCTTATGAATGGAGTTTACTGTATAGCATTGGTATGATCTTTCCAGTTCTGTCCAGCAAGCCTTCCCATGGGCACCCTCCACTCCAGCCCCTCAAAAGCCTGAGGATGGACCTCTCTAGAACCCAATTCCATAGCCCATTCAATTCCTGTTGATTTAGTTGAAGCTAGGCCTTGTGGAGTATGATGATACACTTCAGGACAAGTTTTCTGAGACCAAATGGGGCTTCAAGTTCCTGTCAGGGTATAGAAGTATTCACCAGCCAAATAAAATTTTATTCTTGAGAAGGGGACTGATTGAATTGGAGAGCAGCTGCTTAATCAGGGTTTTAACTAAATGATTCTGTATCAGTGAGCTACTGAGACTGAATGCATTAAATAAAATAAGGTCATTTAAAGTGTAAAATAAATAATACAAAAAGAATTATGCAGTACAAATCAGATTACATGCATTCCTTTCGAGCATCTTCATTAAGTAGCTGTTAGCTACTTATTTGCCCATCTTTATTCAGATTTTTAGATGCTGATATCTGTGCTTACTTTATACTTGATGAGCAAATAAATTGGATATGAATTCATATTTTATGAGAGGTCTTTTAATTAAAAATTTTCAGGAGGAGAGAGAATGAAAGTTATTTTGTTACTTATTTCTTCAGTGTATCTTTTGTGTTAACACTAAAGGTTGGTTGTTAGCAAAAAAACCAATAATAGAATAACAAAGTTTTGTTTGGAACAAATGCCCTAGGATAAGTAAAGTTGAGGTAGATAAATCTAGCGTGTTCTGCCGTATTGCATGATAGAAATATACAGAGCTGCTGAGCACATAAGCCTTGTGCCTGAGAATCCCTTCTATTCACTGCTGTCACTGTGGAGGGAGACAAAAGAGTTTTTGTAGAGACCACGCTCCATATTCTTCAGTGTAGTAGAAAAACCTTATATTTACCAAAGTACAGGCTTGGAATAGAGCTGGAGCCCAGCTTTTTGTTAGTACCTATGAAACTCCTCCATTCTATGATCTTTCTCATTTAGCTGAACATTCATCTTTTTTTCCCCTGACTATGCCAGTACTGCAGTGCCCTAGCAAACACAACCTGATGCGTTAGACCAGCTTATTCATCTGTAGAGCACCTTCCAGGGAGCCTCCTTTGGCAGTCAGGGAGCATAGTTGGAAAGAAAAAGACGTGCAAAATTATTCCTGCACTTGCCAGTCTCCAGTTTCTTTGAGAGCCTGTCAGATCTTCTGGCAGCACAAGAAAGTGAGAGCAGCTTTCCATTACTCAAAGTGATATAGTCATGGATATCCTCTTAGCTGCACAGTGAACTGGCCAGTCAGGTAAAGGTGGAATGAAGAAGCAACTTCCTCAACTCTGCTGGCCCAGTTCACCATCTTGGTCACCTTCCTCTTTTCCATTGGCAGTGGAATTGCCAGGGCCCATTGCCCTTTTTAGGGCTAGTTCTGAGCAAAGCCATCAGGGCAAGCACTGGGAGTGACAGTTCTGCACAGATCCCTAGCGTAACCCAGGTTTGGAGTTGGTCTGCGTGGTTATACTGCTTTTGCTGATGTAAAGCCTGTTTGTGTGTCTGCATAGCACCCCACAATTAGCCTCTCTCACAGAGCTCTGCAGAAGGAACCCGCAGGAGGAAGTTAAAACCAATGAGGCAGCCATGAATGAGGCCTGGAGTGAAGTCTTAAACACCTCCTGAGCAAGGCCCTTGGGTTAATTACCTCCTGAGTTTTTAATGTGGACACCACAGACTGTGCAGCTCATGGAGCCTTCCTCCTGGAAGGGGAAGGCCAGCTGGCAATGAACTGAAGTAACTGGAAATTCCTCATCATCTTTCTGATGGTAATAAGATTTAAAGCATGACAACACAGGGGAAGAAACCAGTAGCTTTGGAGTGTGCCAGAGATACTGGGATCTGGCAGGGATTTATTGTTTGTCTCACTTGCAGAATAATGTATGCCTTATGAGTAACAACATGTCCTTTTGCTGCATGAAAATAACTGCTCAGAAACAAAATTTTATCAGTAGTGGTGATGCTGTAAAATGAATTCCTTAGTGGTATTTTATCCCAATGTTTCTGTGTATTTGCCAGTATTGCAAGTAGAATGGTGGTGAGCAATCTGGCAGAAACTGAAGGAACTCTGAACAGAGGAGAGCGTTCTCATGGAGAACAGGAATTGTACATTTGCTAGCCCAACTGCAAAAACAATTAGGGAATAAATAGCCACCCTGAGCATCCTTTCAAGGTCTGGATTGTTGCCATAGTGTTGATGTTACTGCCCACTTTCACTGCCCCAAGAGCTCACCTTATTCAGTGGTACATATAAACCTATTGGGTCAAAAACCTCCAGACTGGGGATCTGGTCTTAGAATTGAGCTTCTCACACTTCTGTCACTATAGCAGTTCTCTGGAAATGTTGTATCAGAGTGTGTCTTCCTGATATCTGATCTACCAGGGTTCTCCAGCAAGATACCAGTGAAATGTTTTCATCTATTGCATACATGAATAATTAGCCTGTCAGCCTCCCTCTTGTATCTGTTCCAGTGTTTTGGAAAGGAGAGGTGATTTATGAAGGATTCAATATAATTGTTGAAGATATTGCACATAACTGGATCATTCGTATTGTACCTGATTTTAAAGCCATCATCTTCACAGTGGAATCCATTCATTCCCACTGCATTGTGTAGATAAGTACATTGAAATTTTATAGAGAAAAAGGTCTTAAAAATGCTAACATACTTTGTGAGCTGACTGAAGTAATTGCATTAGAGAAAGTGCAAGGTTTTCTAATCATTATGAAACATTAAAACTGGTAGCATTATCAGATGATCCTTTAGGTGAGTGAGTGTGTTTAGTGAATTTAAGTGTTTCTCTACTGAATACAGCAATGACAATTCAGTGGAGGGGAAAGTGGGTTGCTGGTGAGAGAAATAAGAGAGATGCCTTAGACTATTACAGGTAATTTTCATCCTCTTCAACAGCAGGGTAAGAATGTGGAAATGCATCTGTAAACCCAAACTGCAAAAGGCCTCTGCCTGCCTGAGGGGAAAAAATATAAACTGTCTCCCGCCTTTCCAGGAATCAAAAGAATCAGTGCTTCTACACAGGTGCTGTGGCTTTGTTCTGTCAGCTTTTGTTGGGAAGGTTGATGTTGCTACCACATTTGTCTAGGAGGAATTCAGGACAGAAGATTTAATGAAATCGACATTTTGAAACAGAATTTTGTGTTAAATTTATATAAATACATGAGGAGTTCTTTGTTAGTCACAGTATTAATTTTCCTATTTAATTTAGCACAAATTTAAATTTTTTTATTTACTTCAAGCTGCTGCAGTATTTCCAGTTCACCACAACTGAAAGCTGCAAAATGTAGAAGTTCCTGATAAGGACTGCACAGAATAGAAGTGAAGGGCTCTGGGAGCTTCCCGCTCCAGGCAGTGATGGTTGTTCCTTGTGAAAATGCAAGTTGTGTAGAGGGAAAGATCTGGAGCACCTTCTCATTTAAAAACACATCTGGAGGACAGGATTCCTGAGTTCTGTCCACAGGCAGGTAGGGCAGGTAATGCTTGCTGCACCAAGCAGCAGTTATTAGCACTGTGGCAGTATTCCCAGTGCTCGGTGTGGACATCGTGCCACAGAGTTAAGAACTCCCCTCTGTTTAGGAGTCACCTCGACCAAGGGCTCTGGAACCACAGCCATATTAATCTTGTGCAAAATGTGTGTCACTGTGAGTGTGGGTAGGGATATTGGGACAAAAAAGCCAGAGCAAGCTCTGGGGACACCAGATGTGCACAAAGAGAGTGATGAGCTAAAGTGGACAGACTTTAGACAAGGAGCTATCCTTTGACCAAAGTCTCTCTGGGGCAACTCTATTGCACATGGAGCTTTGTTTGATCCAGTTCCTGTTAACTCCAACCATGGATTAAATATACAATCTTTACAATCTTAATGAGTCTAAATTTAAAAGGTATTCTTTGCAGTGATGTTAATAATTAACTACAATCATGTTAAATTCAGAGGCAGAATTGTGTTTAAGTAGAGATGGGAATATTTCAGGTCAGTGCACAATTGATTTATGAAACACACATGAGAACAAGAACATCATCTGCAAAAAAACAATGAAAACACATAAAATCCAGTGTTCACTAATTCAAGCTAACAAGAGAAGCAAGATGCATCTGTATACAATTTCTCTTTTCTGCAAATGATTTCATGTGGAAATTAAAAAGGCTAGATCTACATCTAAAATCTGTGAGCAGTTAATAGGAGCATTTATTCATAGAATCATTTAGGTTGGAGAAGACCCTTAGGATCACTGAGTCCAACCATTAACTCAGCACTAAACCATGTCCCTAGGTGCTATGTCTGCAAGATCTCCAGGGGTGTTGACTCAACCACTTCCCTCAGCAGCCTATTTCAATGCTTGATAAGTCTTCCAGTGAAGAAATTTTTCCTGATATCCAGTCTAAACTTCTCCTGGCACAATTTGAGGCTGTTTCCTCCCATCCTTTCACATTCAATCATATGTATCTAACAACCATTCATACAAACCTGTGAATGGCCCTGAAAGAGACACAAGGACAGGTACAGTTATTAGGAAAAGTGTCCCAGCAAACATTTATGAACTCCTGAATGTGAAACTAGGCCAAGAGTGGCATCACACAGTCAAACCTTCTTATTTCTAGTCAGAAATCTAGTTGCTATATTATGTATGAAATCAAGCATATTAATCATGTGGGTGGGAAGCTGCTAAGTATAGAACTGCAAAAACCAGTAGGATGGATCAGAAAGAAAAGATCAGTGTTAGGAGCAGAGCTCGTGTTAAAAACTGCTTTTTTCACCCTCAGTGATATGTAGACCAACTGGAACACTTGACTGATAATTCTGTGATTTTCAAAGACACAAAAACTTGTTTGGATTTTTGTGCTTCCAGAATTTTGGCAACAGAAATGAGACAATCTGTTTAATTTCCTGGGTGAGAGGGATAAACAATGCTGTTTTAAAATACTACACAGTCTGTCACTTTTACATTTAATAGTGCCATTCACATTGTATCTTAGGCCAGCTGTGGCTATGTAATCATGACTGGAGCAGATACTTTAAAAACTGGATTTTGATGATTTTTTATTCTGAAATACAGCAATCTAAGAACAGGGAAAGAAATATTTCAGATTGGCAACTAACGCATAGTACCTTATCCGACTGACTGATTAAATGGGATGATAACAGGATTAATCAGTAAGGCTCCTAAAATAAACTTGTGTGTGATTCATGGAAGAATAAAAACTTCATCATCTAGTGGCTGCCAGCAAGGGTCAAAGGTACCCTGTTCACAGGGCTCAATCACTGACCAAGCAAGTGCAGACAGAACACGTTTTAATTTTAGGCTCTTGACACTGTATGCTTAATCCAAGGTTGCAGTTAACAGGAACTGGATCAAACAAATCTCCATGTCCAATCTAATCTTCCCAGAGTCTGGGAGGTACAGCTCTCCTCTGAAGTCCCTTCCCTTTAGCACATCACCCACTTGGTGCTTATCTGGAGTCTGTTCAGTTGTTCAGGAAATGTGAACTGAGGATGAAAGCACATTTACAAACCTATTTTTCTGGTAACAAACTGAGGGTTAATGCACCTAAACAAATAAAGCATGGCGTGAACATGATGCTCTGTTTTATTTTAAGTAGTAATAATTCTTTGGGGAAAAACTTCTCTGCCTAATCCTTGCAGTCAAGGATTGTTTTTTATTTATAGTTCTGTTTAAGTGAAATACATGTTTTAGGACCTTTGTGAAATCTTGAAGCTTGCTAGCCTGAACAGAATTCTGTAATTCTGGGTAGAATTCAAAAACAAGTGATGCTTCCTCTGTCTGTATTTTACCTAGCATGTCTGCCTTTGTCTGCTGTGCAACTGAAGTGTGCAAATAGCTTCATAGAAATAATAGTTCGATGCTATTTAGGGTACGAAGATAAATGGGCACTGAAAGCTTGTGAAAGTGCAGAATAAGACTGGGTTTAGCTATGAAGATACAGGTAAAGATCCCATACCTTCACGTAGCTAGTTGAACCAAATCCCTGATTTCTTACAGATGTCACAGAGTTAATACTTTCACTATAGAACTCTGGCAAGTGCAGTGACACAAGATAACTCATAATCTGTCTAATGGAGACAAATAGCTATGGACGTATGTCAGAATAATTAATGTTGAGTCAAGTTAATTTTTTCATTTAACAAATTGAATTGTTTCAGCTAATTATGTAGTGTGACCTAAATGTGATGAGGGATGTTCAGAGAAGAAAATTACTACTTTTGTCCTCCATTGAATTAATGAAAATAGTAAGGGAAATATATGCTCAGAGTATGCAACAATGTCCAGCTTCACATGCTGAATTTTGCAGCCTTCATTACAGCATGAGTCTCCTGGGTGTCTTGGACTGACTAATGCAGCATCCTCCTCAAGGCCCCCAAAATACTCTCTGGAGAAGACTATCCTGGCTGTTGTGCTCCATACCTATACAAGAGCCCTTCTTTCTCTGTTAGATGTGTGTTAGCTAGGTGTGTAAGGTGCTGTCACTGCTTCCTGTTACTCTGGTGAAGAAACAGGTAAAATGAAGGGCTGTTCAAAATTCTAGTCCCTTCTCAACTTTTTGGGCTATTGCCTTCCCTAAGCAGGGGCTTAGGAGATTAGGGGTATTAAAGTTTACTGATAATAAATACAGAAATATGTAAAATTTGAATATGTCCAAGTTGCAGTTCCTCTCAAAGAAAGGTGTAGTGAGGTGCAGCTCAGTCTCTTCTCCCAATTACCGAGAGCCAGGACAGGAGGAAACGGCCTCAAGTTCTGCCAGGGGAGGTTTAGACTGGATATCAGGAAGCATTTCTTCACTGATAAGGTGGTCAGACATTGGAACAGGCTGCCCAGGGAAGTGTGTGAGTCACCATTCCTGAAGGTACTTAAAAGACTGTAGATGTGGCACATGGTTTGGTGGTGGACTTGGTGATGTCAGGGTAAGGACTGGACTCAGTGATCCCCTCAGAGTACAGGCCTTTCAGGAGGAAACAATCCAAAAGGGGCATCTCTCTCTCTCCTGCCTGCCAGGCAAGCAGGCCCCGGCAGCCCCTCTCCCACGGGTTCGGGAAAATGGTTTCTTGAATGAAAGTGAAAAACACCTGTTTATTTAACAAAGAGAGTCCCCCACGGGCACGGGGCAGAAAAGGATATTGAAACCGCCTCCCCTGTTTCCTAAAAGAAGCTGGTGGATTTTAGAGTTCTTTCTGTAGGTAAGACTTCGCTGCTTCCCGCAGTCCTACAGCCTGAGGCTGGGGTCCGGGCCGGGTCCAACCCATCCCCCCTTGGAGGGTCTCGCCAAGCGTCCGGAGATGACAGCTGGTCTTGGATGAAGAAGCAAGCGAAAAACAGTCCAAAAAGGAACAGAAGCCGCTGAGGCAGGTCACAGTCCCTTCTCAGCTGAAAGTCAAAGAAGAGCTAGAGGGAAAAAAAGCTCCCTTCTCTCCTAACTGGCAAACCTGTCAGGAATGAGAGAGAAAGTATGTAAATGTTCTAACTGCAAGGTCAAGCTAGCTGCTTTGAAGAGTTTCCTCGGCTTCTCTCTTCCTCTTTTCGATTTAAAGGTACACTAGAGATAAAGCAGGTTATGGGGAATACAGTATTGTCATAAAATCACCCCAAGACATCAACAAAAATGAATCTGTGATTCTGTGATAATGGGTATATAGGGTGCCATAATCATATTCATTGTGGACAAACTCAGAAGCTAATTCCCGAAATCCCATAGCGTCTGCCTTCTAGACTAAGCTGCATCTGTTTTACCATATCCTCCCAGTCCCTTTTTCAGTTTTGTTTTGTTGAGGTTTGTTTTGTTTTGTTTTTAAGTATGTGTATTTCTCGCACCCTATCTGTTTTGCATTTTGTAAGCCTCATGGGCAGGTGCTCTCCTCTCCATGTTTCCACAGTGACTGGCAAGGACTCATGACTGGGAGTCCAAGTTCTACTGGACTGTAGCTGTAATATCACCAAATGTACGGTCAATTGCATGTGTAAAGTTTAGCATTAAAGTGATTGTGTGTGCTGTGATTTATAAATCACGTCACAGTAAGAAGTGGGAACTGCTTTGGTTCCAGGAAGCAATGTCAGGTTTCAGCACATCCCTGACTAGAAATGGCTGAGCACTGCAGAACAGATTCACTGTCTCAACTCTCTTTGGAATTGAGAGAAAACGTCTTGTGGTCACGCTAATATATGTTTCATGTTTTTGGCTTCAATTTATGACACAATTACCTGTTCTCTGTCAAAATGTGTTTAATTTCACAAAGGAAATCTTAAAACATTAATTACTAAAAGGTCTCATGGCTTCCTCTTGCTACTGTAGCACAAATGTAAACCTTCAATACTTTGTAATTTACAGCAGCAGTCAAAAAGAGACTGTTCCCAAAATCACAGAGTAGTTGAAGTAGGAAGGGACCTCCAAAGTTCATCTGATTTATTGGCCACTGCTTGAAGTGGCATCAGCTAGAACAGGTTACTTGGGACTGTGTCCAGATGAGTTTTGAATATCCCCAAGGACAGAGACTCCACCACCTCTCTTAGGATTCCCTTTCAGTGTTTGACCACCCTCAGAGTAACAGTTTTCTTCTGTGCAACTGCACAAAGACCTCTGAATTCTCCCTGTTTTTCCCCCTGGCTGCCTGCTTTAGTGTACAGGCCCTTCAGAGCCACCTGGTCAGGCTGGCTTCTCAGAAAAGGTGTGAGCGCTCTGCCCATGGCACTTTCCTGTACCCTCATTTATGTGCACATGCTTTACGTTGCCACCCTTCCTCACGAGGTCTCTCCTGCAGTGGCACCCTGCAGTCTTTGCTCCACCACTACCTCCCTTCATCACTGTTTTCAAGCTCTCCTTGCCAGGCTGCACAGCCTCTTGGTAGGGATGATTTTGCCCCATTTTTCATTCTTATCCAAGGCACCTTGAGACCAGGGGAGCCACATGCAAAATCACATATGACTTAGATGCAGCAATACTGATAGAATGGGATAATGAGGAATGTTTGTATGAAGAACAGTTCTGGGAGAAGGCAAAGTGAAAAGGCAGTAAGCAGGGAAATAGCCCTCTCTCCATTGAGGAAATAATTCAACAAAAAGAATATGAGACAGTTGTGTGCTTCTGACATTTATTGAATCTTTAAAATCTTTGATGAGAAGTACCTGTATTGTGAAGATCTCAGCTGTCTGCTGCTGACAGAATGTGGCTGAGCTTTGTGTGTGTAGACATATACATGTGCATACACAGATGGCCAAAGAAAGTACTTCTTCATGAATAAAAATTGTTTGACTATACTTACCAAAAAAAAGAATCCACACTATGTATGACCCACCCTGTATATGATCCTCAAACTGAAATATTCACACAGAATTTCTCCCACAGCACTTCAAAATTATGAACGACAAATATAGAGTCAAATTCTGTCCTTCATCCCTGTGTTGGGCAGCTTATTCCAGGCTGTGTTTTAATAGTCTTTCATGCACCCGTGTGTCAGATTAAATAGTAGAAATGCCAACTGGATGATAATGTAGTATCATTTCTGGAAGTATTGGCTTTTAATGTTAATCTTCAATGGGATGCTTTACTGCAGGCATGTGCATACATTAGATAACCCTGGCATGCAGAGAGTATTTTAAGACCTACATAATTTTGAAACACCCTTTAATATTTAGTGAAAGTCATGATACATTCCATGCACATAAGATCAGAAGCAGACCTTCCAGGCTTGTTTTACTTCTCAGGATAGATGCCAAATTGGGAGCCCACAGTATTTTGTTTTTCTGTAGGACAGTTAAAATGGCACCACAGGCTGTTCCACTGACATCTGAGCCCAGTCTTGGGCAGCCAGCTCACAAGGTGGAAGTGCCAAGGAGAATAATAAATACAAGTGTCTTCACATGCTTATCTTTTACTCTGAGATTAAATATGAGATTTCCAAAACAAATACTGCCAGCTATTATGAATTCTGGGATGTTGAACTGTGATGTCAGAAAATTCATTTTAGTTACTAAACTCCAGCATGTGGTGCTACCTGCACTGTCCAGAATCAACCTGTTAAATCACAGGCAACTTTAATTTGTAACTACTTCTCTCTCACTTGCTATTTATCCACTGATGATTTTTTAAAAAAAAAGCTGCATTCTTAAGCTTTAGATTTAATCAACATCATTTTATATCCACAAAATAAAAGAGTAACCCTCTGTAATTCATAGATTTTGTAGCAAACAACATGCTTGTAGATTTTTACATTAAGTTAGCTGCTGCTTAGAAGGAGGAAGAAGTGCATGTAAGATTAGATCCAAAACAGTTCCGTGAAATGTATCTGGCCCCTTTATGCAACAACCTGCTACACGGGGGAGAGGAAAAAAACAAATCCTAGCCTTGATGTCAAAACAATGTAAACCCCTTTTAGTATGTTGACTTGTGGAACAAGTGAGGCATGAAAACAAAAGGCAGAGCCCTCAGTAGTGACAGTGAATATTTTATCTTACCAAGAGAAAGCAACTAGAGACCAAATCCTTAAAGCATATGCTGTGCTGACAGTGCGCTCTCACTGTGACAGTAATGGTATTTGCAATCCCAGCTGCACTCAAGCCTGTGCTGTAAAAGCACCCATTCCTCAGAGTGCATGTTGCCCTTTACTGGCCCTTAGCCAAATGAAGGAGCTTTACTCTGTTGCTCATGTTGCCCTGTAGAAATGGATGTTTAAACAATTATTTCTCTTCCCCGAAGTGAAATTGGAGAGATTTTGGCATCATTAGCTCTTCTGAAATTTTCACAGTGCTGAAAAGTATCTTTAGGTGACTGTAGCTTTTTGCACGTAAACCAACCATTCTCTAGCTTTTTAGAAATATTTGATGTAAGTGTTGTTCTGAAATTCAGGGACTGGATCCTCACAGAAATGTTGAAGCAAAAGTACCACTGTTACTGCAGTGTTGTTGTTTGAGAGTGGTTGGTTAGAGTGTTTAGAGGGTGATTCAGGGCTGTGACTAAAAGTATTCACCAGTCTCTGTCAGAGATCGTTTTGACTAAGTCTAATGAGCTAAGAGTTAGTGAGCTGATTAAAGATAAAGGAAGATGCTCCTCTGGGATTGTATTTGAATGTGCATGTTCTCCAGTTTTTCCTAGCACCCATTTGTTTGTTGTTCTCTCCCGGTTGAGGCAAGAGATTCAGAGGGAATTGGAGAATGTTGCTCATAAATTATGGAGTTACTGCCTCATGATTACCATTCTGTCATCAAAAATGTCAGTTTATCCTTCACTAGTCAGCTTTCTTGGTTTCTCCATCCTCTGCTTAAAATTGTTCCCCATCACTGCATCCGTTTCCAGCCCAGGTCTTTGTCTGAAGACCCAGTCATCCTACACTGACTTCTTGTTTCCCACTTCATATTTGAGCAATTCAGGAAGTTTTGGGTGATTCACAAATGCGATTACGTGGTAGCATTTCAAGACATCCCAGTATTGCTTTAGAGAGGCAGCTTTGAAGAATGCATGTGATGAGCTTTAGTGAAAGTAAGGAAGCAATGTGGATTGTGGTGTGGTAAAGGAGGGACAAGCAGGAGGCACAAATCAAATCCTGGAATTATACATGATTCCTTCTAAATGTGACCTGTTGGGTTACGTGCTATCCAGAAGTAAGATCACCAGCTGGGTCACTTCCAGCTCAGCTTCATTCTGAGGTTTGATCTCCTATTTTAGAGCTGCTGATAGGCTGCTTAGAACCCTGTCCACAACAGCAGCCAAGCCCACAGCAGAGCTTCCAGCAGTTCCAGGGTTCCAGGCAAGCTCTGCCCTCAGCTCCCACATATTCATTGTTATTGCCACCTAGGCTTGGTGAATTTAGGTTGGGAATTACCCACATTTCTGCCATCACATTTCTGACTGCACTGTGAATATCCATTTTATCCTCACCCTGTAGGCTTTTTGTAATAGGAACATAGTGTAGGTGGGCCAAAATAATCAAAAAACCATTTGCAACTAAGTTTTTTTTATTAAGTTGCTAAACTGTAAATTGTCATTTATCCAAATGACTAGATTTCTCTTCTGGTATGCATTGATGTCCAGGATATAGCTTGAACCTCTAGAAATTTCTGAAGATGGTAATACACTGTTTTTGTTTCCATTGAATCACTGACTAAACCCTCTAGAAGTAACAGCATGGCTTCTGACCTGATTGTAGCATAAGTCCTTTCCCCATGCGACTATAAAGCAAAGACAGTCCTTTGGACAAAGGAATGCCATAGAGGAGAGTTTCTTGGGAGGGAGAGGATGGGATTGTTTTCATCTATGAGTGCCCTACTTTTCTTGTAATTTTAAAATTCTGTTTTACAGGTAGAATTTCTGGTTAAGCTCCAGATGCTTTCGTTTGAGTAGCCTCAACCTCCCTATGGACTCAACAGATGTACCACGAAATGGCTTTGCTCACTGGGAATGCAGATCCTGAGTTCAGCTCCCGCTCCTTCAACAACTTGGAAAACCTGTGTGAAGTGCAAACCAAGAAAGGATTCTTCTACAAAAAGGCCAAACTTCTGCATCCTGGAGAAGACTTGTGCTGCTTAGCCCACTTGGATGACCGATCCAGGTTTGTGATCATCAATGTAGGTGGTATTAAGTACAAAATTCCCTGGACCACCTTGGAGAACTGCCCCTTGACCAGGCTTGGGAAGCTAAAATCTTGCAACAATTATGACGAGATCATGGACATCTGCGATGATTATGACGTTAGCTGCAATGAATTTTTTTTTGACCGTAATCCTAGTGCCTTCAGAACAATCATGACATTCCTGACAGCTGGGAAGCTGAGGCTTCTCAGGGAGATGTGTGCTCTTTCGTTCCAGGAGGAGCTTGTGTACTGGGGGATAGAAGAGGACCACCTGGAGTGGTGCTGTAAAAAGAGATTGCGACAGAAAGAGGAAGAGGCAGCTGAGGCCAGGCTGTTTGAAAGGGAGATGGTGTTTAATGAAGCTACGCAATGTGCCTTCCAGGACAACAGCCGACGGAGTTCGTGCATGCGAAAGCTCAGGGATATGGTGGAGAACCCCCACTCAGGGATCCCGGGAAAGATCTTTGCTTGTATTTCGATCTCTTTTGTTGCCATCACTGCTGTCAGCCTCTGCATCAGCACCATGCCAGATGTCAGAGAGGAAGAGGATCGGGTAAGTGTAGCTTTTCTTGGGGTAAAGTGTGTTTTGCATTGTTGTCTCCTCAGGGAAGGTGGCAGGCAAAATCACTCCAGCAGATATGCAGGTATTTTGTTCAGTGTCTATGATGTGGAGAGCTGGCTGGTCAGAGCACAGAAAGCATTATGTCACTTAAAACTGAGGGAAGATTGGGCCAAACTCTGCCCTGCCAGCTGCCAGCCTGACTTAGCCAGTTCACAGCAGCAGATAGCCTTGCCCAACAGATCTGTTTTCTGACATATCTAACTAGATGACAAACTAGCTGCTCTGGGGATAAAAACCAGCCTGTCTTGTGGCTTAATGTTTTGAGGTTAGGGTTAGAGCTAACAGATCAATTTTCCCTAAAGATACTTTAACAATTTGAATGAACTCTCAGTGCGCCAATGTAAAAACCACATCTAAAGTATTTTGATGCTATAGGGTGATGTAAAGGCCAGGGAAGCTGAGGCAGCAACTTAACAGCAGAAACAGAGCAATTGTCCCAATTTTCAGACCTGCTTAGTATTCTCAAGCGTAAGCTGTGGATGATTCATGCCCTTGAAAATCAAGTCTTACAGATATTTTGTTTATTCTTTAGTTCATGGAATTTCCTAAGGGTTTAGTCCCTTTTTTGTGCAAGCAGTTCACTTTCCTAGGATTAATTGTATGTAGGCCAGTGAGAGCTCGTCTGAAAAATGGTAGAGGAGGACATTCACATTTTCTTCACATACGTTGCTGAAATGCAATCTATTTTGCATTTCAGGAGTTGGGGGTGGGGACATTTTGAAGAATTCATGCCCTCTCTAGTTTTACCCAAGTCCAAGCTTTCCCCTAAATGTTTGGGCTTATTTCCCAGCCCCGTGATCATTAAATGTGGTCGTGAACATCAGTTACTAAGACAGTAGTTAACTCATGAAGTGCTGCCTCTGAGCTGAAGGTTGAGCTCTCCTGGAAGCAGCTCTTCCCATGTGCTCTCACCCAGGGGCTGGATGGTTTGTGCCCCACTGCCACGAGCAGAAAAGAGGGTGATCATCCCCAGACCAGAGGCATTTACTGTTATGTCACCTTGAAAGTAAAATGCACGCTGATGGGAAATGAATCCAGCCACTCCAGAGAGACCCCTGCGTCTGAGCACCCTGTGTACAGTTAAACCCACCCTCTGCTTGTGAGGTCTGCTCAGGTTACATCTCAACTGAGTAGTTTGATTTGGAATCAGACTCATTCAGGAGCAGCCAGAAAAAAAGATAAAACATTTGGTATGTTGACTGATATATGATTTATTATTAGATCTTTATATTAAGGGCTTTTTCTCATTTAAAATTTGAGGATGGTAGTTCTGGGTACTAGTTAAGACTATGTTGTCCTAATATTTTTTTTTAAAATATCATTTCCAAAACACATGCCTTTTACTGTAATTAACCATCAAGGCTCCAGTCTCCTGATTTCTAAGCACAAGGGATATTTTACTGTTGAAAAGCAAGATGTATTTATTGTTTAATTGTTCCCAGGTTTAAGTGAGAGCTGAACAATTGCTTTTAGAATTATGAGAGTTTAGGAACCTTACGTTTTTACTAATGGTCTGAACATAAATAGGGACTCATAATAATAGGCTAATAATGTTTGTTGGGTGGAGCAGGATAATAATTAGGATAGAGCAAGCATATCAGAGAAGCCTGGATTTCTTGGTAAGCTGGAGCCATTAGAAAGAGCACATTTTCATAGTCAAATACAAAATTTTGAAATAAAAATGGATGCAGACTTGCTCTTGTAAAAGCAGGGACTCTGGTTCCCAAAATTAGGCTCTAAATAAGATTTAGGGCACAAGCAACCATAAGTTCCTATTGCAGCATAAAGTCAGAAGGGTTAATGCCATCCTTGAATATCTAAGCTGGGGAGTATTAATTAGAAGCTGGAAGATTTTTTGTGCCTGTATGCAGCTTTGGTGAGACTGACACTAGAATACCGCAGTCGGTTCTCACATTCATAATTTTAATGGTGTTTTGAAAAATTGGGAGAGAGTTAAAAACCTGTAAATCTTAGACACCTGGAGAAAATGCCATACAGTAAGAAACTTGAACATTTCAGTTGATTTAGATTATTGGAAGGAAGGTGAGTGGATTAGGCACATAAGTGTTTTTTTTATGAGGGAAGGAGAACTGTATCATCTAAAAGACCTTTAAATTAAGCAGGGGGATGATGCATGGATAAAAGCTGAATCCTTATAAATTCATATGGGAAACTATATGCCAGTATTTAATACCAAGGTGATTAATTACTGAGACAGACTAGGAGGAGAATTAGTGGATTTTGCGCTTTTAGACATTTTCAGTTAAAAGCTCAGTGCCCTTTTGTTTAGCCTTCATCTAAACAGACTCTACTTCAATCAAAAGATAAACATCAAATGCAGATCAAGTTACAAAGGTGAAATTCTTGCAATACAGAGAAGATCAGAATAAATTATCCAATGTTCTTCTGTGCCCTTAAATTCTAAAAGTACAGAGCTCCTGCAAATAATCTTTGTTCTGCTCTTTGCATAGGGAAGGTCTGTGGACAGACTGGAAATGGTTATTTTGTTTGAGACAAAGATGACTCTCTTGCACAGGGGACTGGTGAAGGATCACTTCTGGCAAGGCAAGGAGTAGGCATCTGCCCACATGGAATCACCTGTAGGGTCTGGGACCGTGGCTGCAGACTCCCTGCATGTACTCCCTACGTGGCTTAGCAAGGCAGCTCTTCAAGTAACAGGTGTGGAGAGAAGAGAGCTTATGCAAATTCAAATTTATGGTAATCATCCTGAGCTGTATCCCCAGTATCTAGATTAAAATTTGTGCCCAGAGATAGCTCCTTGGTCTGGCTTTGCAGTCTCCTAACAAGCAGAAAAAGGATGTGCATCCTTCCTGACTAAGGAACAAATAAATAGTAAAGTGTATTTCAAAGGCACACCATACTCGATGTGCACATTTTCCAGGCTTTCTGGCTGGCATTACTGTTGTTATGGTTCCGTGTCAGGGCTGTCTTAGGTACTCTGGCTAACAAACAGTGGCCTTTTCCTTGAGCTGGTGTTACTTCAGAAAACGAAAGCTCTATGTGCCATCTATTTGTCCTGTTATTGCTTCAGGGAAAGACAGAGAAGCCAATCACAAAAAAAAACATGCTGGGGAGCAATTCTCCATACCGTGATCCTTTAATGCCATCTGACTGGGCCAGCTGTTACACCCAGTGATGTCCTGCAGAGGTGTAAACGACCTCACACAAGATGTAAGTGTGGGACCTTAAAAGTTAGAAGTAATTACCAGGTGGGTGAGGAAATTATTTTAGGTGCCTGCCTATCTCTTTTAAAATAGAGCAGAAGACTCAATCATACATTTTGTTAACTTTATTAGCTGCTCCAGGTGTTCTGGATGACAGTGGCAATCCCTAGTGGTTTAACAAGAGTGGGAAGGCTCATGCTCCCCCATACTGTAGATGTCTTGTTCTTACTAAAGGTCACCTTGATTCACCTTGAGTAGTTACTCTTTTTTGAGAGTAGTATCGTGTATTTCAGATGCTGCACAATTGTCAGTAGAGTTAACAGAATCAGATCTTGAACTGCTTTTCACTTACCAAAGTAGGATATATATTTAGTAAATTTTTTTTCTTGTTTAGCTTTTATTGACTGATTAAATTAAATAAAATACACCGATCCAGTAATGTGTATAATAGCTCCTTCTGGAAATTTCAGGAAAGGGACACTTCAAGTATGTGAAGAAAAACGTGAAGACAGTCAGGTTCTTCCATATAAAGTAACAAGACAATGATAAACTTTTTATTTCAAAATTTTCAGAATGGGAGATTTTGATGCAAGATTTAGATTTAATGGTGAAAAGTCTCCTCTAAAGGCAAAATCCGCTGAGACAAAATCATAGCAGGAGCCCTCAGGCACCAGGCTCTTTCAAGACCACCACAAAAGTCATCTCCAAGACATAAAAATAGCCAGAGGCACAGAGTATCCTCAAGGTATTTTAGGCATATGCTACCTTTAAGTGGACTTCTCACCTCTCTAAACAAATGGCAGACATTGAGTGACTCAAAGAAAGCAGCTAACACATCAGAGAAGTCTTAAACCAGTCAGGGATACATTAAAGCGAAAGCTTTAAACACACAGTAAGAGCTAAACAACCAAAAGACATTGAGAGATTCAGCTGAAAGCCAGATGGTCATCATACTAAACTCTTCATTTTTTTCTTGGTGAAAACAGAAATGTCAACCATTTCTATCTGAAGAAGAATCTTCTCTTTTCTGTTAGACAGCAGCCTTTGTCATCACAGAAGAAAAGGTGGAACTTAGAGAATAATATCAAACATTCTGTTCTGGTTCACAAGAGCATTTATGGGCCTGCGTCCCCGTGAGCTCAGTCATTTGTAGCAGCACAGTGCAAAACAGGAGAAGCAGATCAGAGGGTTCATTCTTCACCGTGCTTCCTAACATGTTTGGGAAAAGCTAGCCTAATTAAAGATGCTGTGATAGGAAGTTACAGTTTAATAACCTTCAGCTGAAGAACATTGCAACAAAGAGAGAGACTTATAAATAATGAAGTGGCTTGTAAAGAAGCCAAAACTATTTAACCTTCTAAGCTCAATTTACACACTGTTCTTCAACTTCCATAATGTTGAGAATGGGGAATAGGTAAATTGTGAATGTGGATTTTAAACAATCTTGTGATAAAGGTTTCATTTCACAAAGGTACACACAAACGTAATCTCAGACAAGGTTAAGAGAGTCTTGTATAATGATTCTCAGTAGCTTTTCATAGACAAGCTGTTCTGTAAGAGGCTGGATGAGCAGACAGTGAGGTTGACTGAAAGCTATCTGAATGGCCATGCCATGCCCTGAGCATGGTGGTCAGTGACACAAAGTCTAGTTGTAGGTCAGTAACTAACAGTGTGCCCCAGGGGTCCATACTGGGACCAGTCCTCTTAGACTTCTTTAATAGGGGGCTAGAGGTGAAGCAGAGTGTACCTGCAGTGAGTTTGCTGATGGCACAAACTTTGGACAAGTGACTGGTAGGCCAGACAGTTGTGCTGCTGTTCAGAACAGCCTTGACAGGCGGGAGAAATGGGCTCAGGAAGCCTGTGGACTTCAGCAAGGAGAAATGCAGAGTCCTGCATTCCTGGTGAGGAACAGCCCCACACGCCAGTACGTGTCGGGGGCCACCCACATGGCAAGGAGATTGGTAGAAAAGGACCTGGGGGTCCTGGTGCACACCCAGTTGACCGTAAGCCAGCACTGTGCCCTCGCTGCAAAGAAAGGTACCAGTACCTGGGCTGCATCAGGCAAAGTGCTGCCAGCACATCAGGGGAGGAGATACTTCCCCTCAGCTCAGCACTGAGGGGCCAGACTTGGAGCAGTGTCCAGTGCTGGGCTCCTCAGTACAAGAGAGATACAGACATTCTGGACAAAGTCCAGTGGGGTGTTTGCTGTCCTAAGATGGCACTCTGCTTGAGGCTCTGGAATTACTGGAGAGTTCATTTTTATGACTTTCTCTCTTTTCTGATGTTCTGCATGTGATACTGAGACCTTGATTTTAACTTAGAGCCACATGTGATCCATAGATGTTTTGTTTTCATGAATGAAAGCATTAATAAAATTGCAGCTTGTGTTTTTACTTTCTGTGTGGAATAAACTGTTCTAGAATTTACAGCACAGTCAACAAAAAACATGTATTTAGAAAAAAATCTCCCTGCTGGTGTTACAGATAACTATTTATAGTGTATAGGCACTAAGGGTAACTTTTTATAAAAAGAATCTTGGGAAATTGGACTAGCTAATTTCCCTGGGGATCATCTGAGAATTTGTTATACCACTCTCAGCTCTGCTGTTTAAATGCAAAAATCATAAGCTGTAACAGCATCACCAGTTTTGCCATCTGAACTGATCTACTTGACTTGTACCCTATATTGCTAATTTGCATTTTATGTCTGCTCCAGACTCCTCAGGCCACAGCTGGCCGGAGGCCAGGGAAAGACCAAATAACTCAGTAGCAATCGTAACCTGCCTCTTCTCCATCGTGCACATGGAAGTTCCTGTAGACACATAAGATTCATATTCAGTTTAACATTCGCATGTCCTTGCTTAAGGGATGTAGGACTCAGAGCACTGCAGAACTCTATTTTAACTAAAAGTAAGGTGTTTCTCTTTTATTCCTTTCATAAGCCAAAGTAGGTTTTCTCCTCAGATAGTACTTAAATCAAAATGGTAACACACACTCCAGATTACAAGCTTTGAGAGCACCCTTTATGCACAATTCCAGTTATCAGCAATAAGGAAATGTTTGCTCTCTTGTTGAAGTTCTCAACTGGCCTCGTGTAGTTCCATCACCTTCCTTAGATTGTAAATGCTTTCGGACAGAATGTCTTAGATACAATGTCTATGGCCATCATAATAACAGAAATAGAAAGTACATCTACCTGCTGTTCAGGTACATGGGCCCCTTCCTTATGCCTCACGTGCAAGACATGTTTCTAGGCAAGGAAATTCTTTTCGCAAGTGAGACCAACTTAGTTCGTGCTGAATCCAAACTGAGGAGTAACTGCAAAGTTCTTAAGTCTGAGTCATCCTAGCGTGGTCTCCCAGCTCCTCTCTGATGGTCAGAGACATTTGCTAGGCAAGTTGTCTTTCAGACAGCTCGGGTTTGTCTGAAAGCAGTGGGAAGTGATGAGGTTTGGTTTTGGTAAGTGATGTTGCTTCTGTGTGTCACACAGACAGCGTTAAAATCACGGAGCTGAGAACCTCTGCACTGCTCAATCTAAACCTTAAATGTCAAGTTCTGTGGGGCTTTCTGAGTGGTGTGCATCTTTTATCTGTCTCCGATGGAATTTATAAGTGTGACACCAATGGCAAAATGTTCTTCGCAAATATCAAGAAGTGGTGATCATGTCCTTTGATCATTTTCCTGGGAACTGTCTGTGAGCCATCTGAATGATACAATCCTTAATATGAAAGAATACATTTATTTGTTTCTGCTTTGTGGATCTGAATCTAAATCCCTCCTTTCCTGGCTGTCCAAATCCAGCTGTTACATGAAGCATGTCTCGGTATCAGTTTATTTTGCCGAGTTCAGGATTGCTATATTCACACACTGAGGAGACACATTGGACACTGGGAGTCCCCAGCATCACTGCTGCACAACTCACTGCCCTCTGCACCAGCTCTGCCTACCACTGCCCAGGACTCCTTCTGCCTGCAAAACCCCTGGTCAAAAAGCACACGATGTGCCAGCTTTGCCAACTCTTTTACGAGACAGTCCTGCCCATTTGCAAGGCTGCCTTAAGCTACTAACGAATAGAAAATGTTTGAAGGAATGATTGGTTGTTCTTGCTATTGGTTGTGTGGACAGAGTGCTGGATTAACAACAGGCTGTATTTAGCCATGACTACATTTGGAGAGTTCTCACCATTTCTTCTCCTTGCCTTGCTTGCTTCTCTTGGGAAAAAAGAGAAATTGCTTTCTGCAGTCCTCTCACCCCTGGGAAAAAAAAACAAAATCCAGCCTTCCTGCTTCATTGAAGCTCTCTAAACTTTAGCAGACATACCTGGTTGTTCCGTCATGGCAGCTGCTTCAAGAGAAGATAAAGGAACCATGGTCCCAGTAAGAAAATAATTCTTCATTGTACCAGGATGGTTAGGAGGAATGTTGTATTTTCTTTCACTAAGAATTGCCCTTAGATTGGGAGTGGGGACACAGCACTGTGTAACAGGTTTACATGGAGTCCCTCACTGAGCCTGCAGACCTTCTGCTCAAAATTCCCCCTCTCAGCGAAGTCACCGCCTGAGCTGTCCATGCCTGGCTCTTCCCAACCGTCAGTCTCACTGCAGCACTTGCTGTTGGGTTGCTTTTCCCAAGTAAAAAGAGAAATCCTTATGGGTCAAGGAGCTGCCCTGGAAGATTCTGAGGACAGTAGGTTACAATATAGACTTTGGAGCCACCTGAGATTCTCTGCAGTGTTTTAGGCGTAGAAGTAAAAAAATGGAGAGTGTTTCTCTGCACTGCTTGGGAACAAGGCAAGAGTTGACTGTGATAAAATTACTTTTGACTTGTTAATATCTTTATTCTGTGCCAATGAACTCTTTCAGTCTGCAGGATATCTTCTCATGAATAAATAGCAAGCTTAGGTCTTCTTTTAAATATTATATAAATATGCTGCAATGTAACATTAGTGATAAATAATTAAACAGCTAAAACTATTTCATAAAAGCATTGGTAACTTTGTCACATTGTTAACTGGTTTACATTTGGTGCAGTGTGGCTCACCCAGCAAAATATGCTCCATGTTTAATTTCTTTTGATATCTCTCTGGTTCTACGACCGTAAGTATCTATCTCTACCAGTTGGATTATTCTCCAAACTCCCAGGTAAATCATCCAGGGAGTCTCCAAAGCAGTCTCATGCTAATAGTTGCTTGGCCTTCAGATATGTTTGTAAAATTACTACAGCTACTCAACACAGCCACATATCCTGGGGGTACAGCACAGCTCCTGTATTCCATAGATTGCTCCACTGCATTTTGCGAGAGAGCTTGGGCGCTGTGGGCTTATTGAGCACTGTCCCAGTGTTCTGAAAGAAAGAACTCTTTCATTTATTTGAAATGAAAATATAATCTGGAAATTCCATTTCAGAGCTCGAGGATATGTTACTATCAGTTCTGGAGGTTTGGAATGAAAGAAAGCAGGCAGATTTACATTTGGCTACACCTCATAGGGCTAGGCTGAGGTAATGAGCTGATTCATGTGGACTGCACTTAGAAGAATTGCATTAAATCATTCAATATTATAAATGCTCTGCATTTTCATTGCCTAGAGTGTGGCAATGGAGATGAACTATAAAAGTTTTTGAAATTGCGGGTTTTTGCAGTGTCCATGGAGACATTTATATTCAAGACAAATTGAGTGGTATACAGATGGGGGAAAAAAAATGGTTATAAGATTTTTTGCAAAAGTTTTTAAACAAAGGCTTGACAAAGGACCAGGAGAAAACTATAAAGCTGTCAGATTTTCTAACAGACTGTAAAGCTGTTGGATTTTCTAACAGGAAGCATGATATTAGTTCCAAGTAAAAACATCAAAAAGATGATCCTGAGTACAATCAGTCACATTTTGAGCTAGTCTGTGTAGAACACCATTCATTAATGAAATTTAGTATAATTTTTTTGAGGTCATAAAGTTTTCAGAAGAAAATAACTTCTGATGTAGGTGCTTCTGTAAGACATTTGAATTTGTACCTTAATAATTGTTCCTTAATAAAAAGGCATTTTTCAAAAATTAGCTTCCTTATTGTTTAAAAAATTTCTCTTAGATCTCATAATAGCAGAAAACCAACATAAGACATCAAGTGAGGCTTGAGATACTGTGTCCAGATTGATATCCATTTGGCAGGCAAATTGAAAAAAAAGTTTTTAAAATGGTTTAAAATCTGAAAGTTCTGCTTTATAGTGAGACACTAGAAGTGCTTTTAATACAGTGGGAATCATAAGAGAACGTCTGGGCAACAGTGAACTAAAATAGCTGAAAGCTGTGGCTGGACAAACTCATGCTCTGAATTAAAGTGTGTTACAGTGTGGGTAATTAACAATGGAAACCATTTATCTAGACATGCCTGTGTGCATCTCACAGAGTTTTTAAATACATTCTGTCAGTCCGTCTAAATATTACAACTCAGCTCAGTTGAAGCCATGCATATGATTCATGAGCCACTTGGCAAGATCCTCTGCTCCGCAGGGGATCAGCTCAAGAGCCTCTTCTGACCTTCCAGGGTGGTGAGCCATTGCCATCCTGTCCCTGACTTGCTGGCGCAGGAGGAGCCAGCAAGGATGCTGTACATCTTCTCGCTGTCTGTGGCTTCCTTGGCCCTCGTGAATATTCAGGCCTGAAGGCATCAGTAAGATGAAATGAGCAGTGACAGTTCATAATTGTGATTAAAGGCAAGGGCAGCCAGAAAAAGCTCAGAAGCCTGGAAGCTCTCTGAAGAGCGACGTGGCATGAGTCTGGTCCCATGAAGGCAGCATCCTAACCCGGGTGTCTTGTCCAGCACTGACTGTTGTTTGTAGGGGGTGCCACAGGGGCTGGGACATGCTACTAGTGGGGCTTAGCCACAGCCAGGACAGGCTGTTCACCAGGACATGTGCCAGCCCACCCCTCTGGCCATTCACTCACTCTACCCTCACCCTTCCATAAGTCACACACACACAAACAGTCCCTTTCCCTCTGCCTCATCTCATTTCTTGAGCCTGGATTCAAACAGGAAATACAGAGAATAGTGTGAAGGTCCCAGCCATCCAATACCTCCTGAACTGTGCTGGGAACTTGGCACCTGGTACACGGGGTAGAGATGATGACAAGAGAAATTGCAGCACTCTCCCAAAAAGTCCCTGCACTGACTGTCTGTGAGCAGACACTGCAGAGATTTTTTTTCCCAGTCTGCAGCTCGTTGCCTTCATACACTGTAGAAATGTTGAGTGTTTAAGGTAAGCTCTTGTCTGCTGCACTGCTGTCACAGAAAGCACTATTTTTACTGTTGCCTTGAGCAGAAAGAGAGAGTATGAAAGTGTGTGTGGTTTCGCCGTGGTCACATCCACCTAGTGAAAATCCGTCACAACCTAGAGCACTTCAGTGCAAGGGCACTGCAGGAGCTCACTGCCAGCTGCGCCTGAGCTGCTACCAGCAGGAAGGCAAATCTTCCCACAGGCAGCGCACACAAATCCTTCCCTGGCTCTCAGATAAGAGGATAAAGGGAGACTGAGGGGGCAGAGATACAGGTTTGGAAAAAAATGTCAAAGGAAAACAGTAAGCTTGACTCTCTGTCCTCCTTTCCTCCAAGGAAAAAAACAGACACCCCCAGATCTTATGGCAGGTTACAGGGTTGCAGGAACCAGTAAAATTGATATGGGTCAATAAAACAGAGCTACCAGTGAGTGGGAGGCAGAGGAGAAGAGCTTCAAAAACTGATTGAAAGAAGGGAGAAACTGGGGTAAACAAGAGGGAAAATACACTTAAAAATGCTATTAAGAATCAGTTGTTCTTTTAATATAATTAGTAAGTGAGAGAGAGAGGGAGAACTAGACTGAGATTCTTTTTTAGTGTGAGATAAGTTTGAGGAGGACAAGATGGAAAGAGGATGCTGGGTTTAGGAAGACCACAGTTCTAGTCAGTGTATATCTGTGAATATCTATCAGCACAGCCCGGTGCCACCACATCATCTTTTCCCAGGTATTGGGTAGGTGTGAAAGCGTTGGGAATGCCACTGCTTTGTCACACAGACCTGTCTCTCTTGGGCTGGTTCTTTTGGAGGCGTGTGCAGATGTTCCCATTCCCTAGGGAAACAGTTCACACTGCACCCAAGTGCCCTTGGCAAGAACTCAGCCCTGCTCTGGTTCTGCAGCTTTCTGCTGGTTTGGTTTAAGGGAGATAGCCCTCATTTTAATGTGTGCAATCCTGCCCTGTCTGTGAGGAGCAGGTGTGCTGCAAGTGCCAAGTGCCATTGCTCAAGCTTTTCCAAGTGACAGCTGAGTCTGTCTTGATTTCAGAGCACTAGGGTAGAAAATACCGTTCTTCAGAAATCAGATTTGCTAAGTTGCAATGTAACTGGGCTTCTTCACATGAAAGCTCAGGATCAAGCATTTGCTTAGATTTACAGATACTGGATTTTGAAAAAAGCATTGTAAACTTCCAAGGCTCCGATGCCTCTATCAGAGCTAGAAAAGAGAGGGGGGCTGAGGAGGATGATTTCTATTCATGTAAAACTAGGGGAAGAGGGGGACACCTGTCAGCAAGGACACTCCTGGTGCTTCATTATTCTCTTGGGGATTTTTACTTTCAGTTTCAGTGAAAAAGTGGGTCAAACACAAGAAAAGCATTCTGGAAATCTGGAAATAGAAAATACCAATGTAATTTTAGTCAGAAATACTAAGAACATTGGTGTTTCTAAATTGAAGCTGTTCTTTGGAGGACACCTTGGCTTGGTGAAATCATCATTCTTTTTCCTGCCTTCCTGCCTCTGTCAGTGGCAGTGACTAATAAAGGAATACTCTGTGCTGAGGTGCCCCCCAAGGCCAGGCTGGGCAGGTTGTGCCTGGTCCAAGCATAGCAGGCTGTGCAGGAATCGTGGGCACACCTGGACCCCTATGTCACCCACAGGTGTTTCCCACAGAAGGGTCAGCTGCAGAGCAAAGACAAGCAAGCAGTATGGGCTGTGGTCTGTGAAATCCTGCCTCGAATGCCATGGGAGCTGATGAGTTTCAAATACAGTACCTTGTTCTCCTGGACCTGTGTCTTCCTGTGTAGCTATTTGTCTTCAGACAATTTCCCAATGGCACTGAGTGGTTGTAAAATTGCCAAAGCAGACCCCAGGTACAAAAGTAGTGTTTTGATTTAGAATATTTGTTCAAGCAAATGGCAGTAAATCTATTCTTGTACATATAGGTTGTAATTCTCTAAATATTAGTAACAGCCTGCTTATGTCTTACACTCATGCACAGACAAAAGCTGTGGACCTGCCAGGTGGGGATCTCAGACCCTGAGGGCCAACTCCAGCAGCCCCAAGAGATCATTTCCTTTGCCAGCTGAACCTTTTGAGCAGGTAGGACTCAGAAGGGTCCTCTGAGGTGAGCGCAGACCCCTGTTCTCACAGGAACTACATCACACCACTAACCCTTGAAACGGAGAAGCTTCATCTTAAAAGGTCTCTGGTCTTCTCTGTTCTTGCAGGGGGGTCTTTTTTGGAACCTCTTGTGTCTTCTGGAGTCCAGGTTCTGAAAGCTGGTGTAGCTCTTCCATCTCTGGCCAACACTGTCCTGTCAATTAGCAACGGGTTCCCTTTGCACGTAGCCAGTACAGACGGAGCATGTAAGGTCCCTTTCCTTCACCCTCCTACCTCCCCTGCCGGTTGCAGTTACTCAGCCGATGGTGTTGCTCTTCCCAGCCGCTCCTGGACCACATCTGCAGAAAATGTTACCCAGGGTATATTGCTCCTCCTTACGTTAAAGTATAGCCACTCACTCCTGGTGTGTGGTGTGATGAGAGTGGGAGATAGGAGCAGCTGGCTGCTGGAGCTCATGCTGTTTCCTTAAGCTGCTCCCAGCCACCATCAGAGCGTGAGGAGCTTTAAGACATTGGATGTCTTGATGCTTCCCCCAGCTTTTCTGGATAAGGTGCTGCTTGTTCCTGATAGGCGTCTGAAAATCATGAAAGTTGATGGTGTTGTTTCATAGGTATTTTATGGTCTGTTTTATTCTTTCTGTGTTTCCTGCTTCTTGCTGATTTCAGGTTTTGGTTGCTTTCTGTAAAGTAGAACCAGATAGCATTTTTTTCCCTCTAACAAATACTGTTGCTTTTGGAGAAGTGTGTGCTAAAAACAGGCACAGGCATGAGGAGAGCTAGTTCAGAAGAAGGTATTAGTGAGAGGGCATTTTGTGCATCTGTAGTACTACTTACCTGCTTCCCATTCTTCTCAACAACTCTACTGGGGCAAAAAGAAACAAGATAGTGGACTGAAGAATGTATCTGCATGTGTCAGGGACAGTACGTGAAGGAGGCAGGGAAATGGAAGAAAAGCCTTAGGATCACAGTAACAGTCTTGCCTGATAGGCAGGCGATTGAATCCCTCATGTCTGTGTCTCTCCACAATTCAGATGTATATGCCAAATCCATGCAATCAGCTGTTAAGACATCTGTAGCATTTCCAGGGGAAAAGGTGTCAGTTGAACAGGTCTCAAAGCTCCGTATTTATGGCTTAGGAACCTGAGGCCTACTTGCGGTGTCTGATTTTGGTTGTGCAGTTTGGGGCTGAGATGGCCCAAAGCAGCAGCTGCTTGTGGATTGGGCAGAGCAACTCAAGGAAACACAGCTGGTTCCCTCTGCAGCCTTCTGGATCCGGAGTGCCATCGTGTCTCCTGTCTCTTTAGTCTGCAAGGGTAGTCATAGGTAAAGTCTTCATGTGGTCTTCTCTTCCCTCTCATTGACTCCCAGTTTCCGAGATTTCCATGAACACAGCCATCAGGCTTCACGCTTACAGGTCAGAGGAGCAATTTGAGACAAGTGAAAGGCACATGCAGGTATCTCAGTAACCCCTTGCTGCATGACTGCAAGTGAATAGCACAGCAGGCAATTCCTCAAGCTGATTAGACTCTGGCTGGGTATTTTAGCACACCCTGCAGTTACCATCTAGCAGCTGCCATAGTTTTTTGGCATCTCCCTTGTTCCTGTTGGTGTTCTATGTTTATTTGCAGCTTCACTGGCAGGATAAAAATGGCAGGCCGAGGGGTTTTGAGAAGTGGTGATTTGGGGCTGTGCTGTCTCAGGATCAAGGGAAATCCAGAGAAGTAAGCAGGTGTGGCTCCTGCCCACCTCCTTGCCCTTTCTCCTCAACAAAGACAAGTGGTACAAGAGCTATCTTGTGTCCACAACAGGGCTGCACAAAGTTAGCAGCAAACCTCCCCTCAGAGGGCACAGGTTACCTTTGCTGGCAGCTGGGCTGAAGATGAAAGACAAACTAAGCTCAAGTTTACGGATCAAAGTGTGGATAGCAAGAAGCAGAGGGTTCTTTCACGGCCCTTTGGTGACTTGAAAAACAGAAACTGTTACTTTGGCTTCACAGTCAGCCAGCTTTGAGGACAGGCTGTGCAGTTATCTGAATCATCTTTGTTCAGGGGCACAAGGAAATATTTGGAGCAGGCTGACTGCAAGTTCAGCCTGACCCCAGCGTTAATAGCAAAAGCATTGAGTTACAATCACGGTGTCTGTGGGTGGTCAGAGCAAGGGGAGCGTGCCTGTGCCCCAGGGCAGAGTGGGATGCTGCCCTTCCAAGGTAGGTCACATCGCAGGAGTCGTGCACTCATCCCTGCTGTGAAAATTATCTGGATGCTTTCACCAGAAAATCACTTTTCATCAGAAAATTGCCTTTCGTCAGAAAGTGCCAGCATGAGCAACATCTTTGAGTTCCGTTGGTGAGGCATGTTTCTGGGAATGTTGCTCTTTTGCTGGAATTTTTCTCAGGGAAGTCTTCTTCATTTTACAATGACAAGAGAGGGCAAATGAGCCAGCACCCAGTGTTTCAGGTGCTCCCACACACTGGGACAGAGCCAGGTGCAAGCTTCCACCCTGCTGTCAGAGGAGTGGGAGCTGGGTCTCTCCAAAGCCCAGCAAAGGCTCCAAGTGTTGGGCTGCTGAGTAATTGGTAGAGGGGGAGTGTTTGTCCTCTGGGTCTCACCCTGCAGAGGTTCATTGAAACAGGCGGCTCAGCCTCCCACCCAAATCCAAGGGGAACACCCTAAGCCTCTGGCCTGTCAGCAGCCTCAGAGACTTTGTCTGCAGGTCTCTTAACACGGATCTCTGGTGCCGAGATCTCAGTTGCATCAGAATTTCAAGTTCCACATTGTTAAAAAAGAGTTTGATCTGATGTGCACAGAGAAACACTTGAAATGTGTGACCTGAAAGGCTCAAGTAACAAGGGGCAAGTGGACGTGAACAAAAATGTAATTTTAGAAATGTTATGAATTTCAGGCTTATGTAAGTACCTTTGTATGCAATGCCTCTCATGTTGGGGTTTCTTTTTTGCTTAACATATAGATTTGACAGTAAGGGAAATCTCTCTGTAGGGTCAAAGTGGGCAGCATTGAAACTTCTTCCTTCAAAGTGCTGTGGAGCTGCTGACCTTACCAAAAAGTGCATGGAAAGCAACACGAGAACTGGGGCAGTTAGAGATTATCTGGCTTTTGACATCTTCCAGTGCAGAGGGATTAGAAGATGGTGTCAAAGCCTGCAAGAATCTCGGGAAGAGTCACAATTTCTTCTCAGGAAACCAGAGGACAAAGGCAGGGCCAAGAAGTCACACAACACACAGTGGAGAATTTTTCTGAGGTTCAGTACAGGCAAGTACAAGTGAAATGGACCCTGCAAGCCAAACCAAAATGTTTCTGAAAGATGTCTGCAACTTTTAGACAGGCCATACAGAACAATGAATACAGATGGATTTGAACTCAAGTGACACAGTTTTTTCTTTTTGTAATTTTCCTTTTGCCAAAGGAACTTTTTGCAAAGAAAACGTTTCTCCAGAAGAAAGATGCTATGGTTGGCTTTTTGACAGCAAATTTCTGTAGATCCTAATGAAGGAGACTCACTTTAATTTGACTGCACAGGATTACTCACTGATGCCTTTCTTACTTTCTTTCCTTGTGCCCTGTGCTGATATTAGTATACAGCCCCCAAATCCTGTGCAGCTGCAGATATTTTCCCATACTCAAGTAATTTCTGTAGGGAAAAAACCAAACAAACTACTCACTGTTTGAAAGAAACAAAGGTACACAGATAAATAAACATACACACCTTATAAAGAACAACTCTTTTCCCTGTGGCTCAATTTCATCAATCTAGATATGGAAAAGTAGTGATAAAAATGTATCCATTAGATTTCAGGGTGAAGAAATTTCATTACTTGGTATGAGGGAGAGCTGTTTTGCTTATAAAAAGTAAAAAGCAGTGTGTAGTTGTTAATGGACATGTTTATGGCCACAAGTTGGTATAGCTTGATCTTTTTTGAGAACATACAGATTTGATGAAGACCTATTTTGGACAGGATGCCCTATTCTTTTAGGACTTGTTTTTCTTGTGGTTCCAATGGGTGATTAATTGCTGATTTTTTTTTTCCATCTGTGTGTGTGCCTTTCTGAGAATTTTGCTTTGTTTTCTTGAAGGGAAAAACCTCAAAAGCCTAAGCAGAGTTACAGCATTCAGTTGGACTGGAACACATAGTTAGACGTTTTAGAAAGCAAAAAATTGCCTTTTTTTTTTAACCAATGCTGTAGTCAAGCAGGATAAAAAACAGCAGGGAAAAGCAGCTGCAAGCGAAAGAAACAAAGTGCAAAGAACATGAAATACAATTTTGCAGTTGCTGTTTTTGATATCATGTGAGGATAATAATAGGTCACACCTAGATGATATTGAAACATGGTCCAAGGGACAGGAACACAATTAGTAGAAAAAAGAGTCCTCTGGCAGGTTGATTGACACACAGATCTGTTTTCTAAAAGCATGTTCAGACCCTCTTATTCTTAGGACAGCCTTTGGACAGAGCCTGGCATGTTCAGATTATGATAGGTTAACAAGGATACTGAGCAAGACCAGCACTTTGCTGGAGATAATTATGCATTAGCTGGAAGGGGGGATTGTTTCATCCTGTTGAAGTGAACTCTGTGCAGCCGAACATAATCACTCCACTGTACTGAAAGTAAACATTTCAACTTTCATATTATTTGTCAGCTGTGGAGAGTGGGAAGAGTGGAAAAAAGCCAGGGCCCAGCATCAGTTTTGGATGGAGGAAATTTCAGCTCCTCATTATCTTGATGGGCAAAGATGCAGCTTGGTTCTGCAGTGTTGGATTATCTGAGCTCCAGATTCCACCAGGCTTCTTGAGCTTGGCTGAAGAAAGGTTGCCAGGCTGCTCCCGCACTTGCGTTTGGGATGTAGTTCTGAAGGAAGATTGAAGACATAAATAGCAATGCTTTAGGTCTGTGAGCCTACACAGGATAAACATGTCAGAGTGTGGGAGAGCAGACAGAGTCTTCCGAAAGTCATCTTCAATGGTACCCCATTAGTGAGAAAAAATCTTCACTCCTGTTCTCTCGTATACCAAAACTCATACACAAAAGCACTTTGGAGAGTCTGCTTTCCATATGCAGCTAATAGAAAGTGCTGGGGGAATTAAATGCCAAATTAGCTATTAATCCCCTTAGTGACTTTGTAGGTTTATTTTAAGGCTAAATTCTCCATAGGCTTCACTGACTTTCCTAAAACTTTTAGTGGCACGAAAAGTCTATACGTGTACATCAGAATCCAGAACACTTCTTGCCGGATAGGGCTAATAAAGGCAAGAGGTATCCAAGTTTCCATAGATGGTGGTTG